>JBBMOE010000026.1:3534242-3646486 GCA_037975065.1 Chaetodon trifasciatus | reverse complement strand
CCCCCACCCCCCCCAACCCTCCCGCTGTCCCCACAGTCATCCTGCCCTGGGCCCGCAGGCTAACTCACCATCCTCAGTGGGGACGTAGATGTTGAGATAGAGGCAGTCCTCGCTCTGGTCCTGGACGTAGGAGGACACCACATCAATGCTGTTGGTGAACCACACTGGCAGCATCACATCTGGCAGGCGGCCCTCCACGATGCTCTGAGGGCAAACTGGGGCAAAGTGAGTGGCGTTGCGGATCTCCGGCCATGATGCTGGTGGCTCAGGTGGCTGAAAGCGACGCTCGCCAGTGGGTGGAGCAGCATACGGAACACCAAGAAACTGCACGACTGGACCCAGGATCTCATTGTTGAGCTCCTTCTTAACGCCTCGCAGCTTGCCATTAGTGGTGGTGACCACCGGGTCATTCTCATCGAGTTTCTGAGCCGACACAGCAGCCAGAGATGCCTGCAGCAGCAGCAGCCCCAGCCATATTAGAAAGGACACCCACCAGCCGGCGCTTAAGGAACCTTCAAGCCCTACGTATGCCATCATCCTTTTCCTGCTCTTGGCAGTCTGAAGTAGCCGACACCCAGTCCTCGAATGGTGCCTCCACTGGGACATAGCTGCTACTCCTTGTTTCAACTTCTTTCTGTCCACTCTTGTCTTTGCAAAGTAAGAAAATCCTTATTTTCTATCTCTCACATACGCCATGCAGATGCAAACCCAACCACACAATCACACTAAAATCACATTCACTCACAGGCATAAGCAAGTGGGTAACTCCCGGAGCAGATGAAGGTCGTGGTTGCTAATCCGGTGGAAATGTAGCAGCCATCAATTTCCTCTAGCTTGGTGAAACAAAATCTGAGAAATATTCCTCACAATATGGAATATATTCCTCAAAAAGGTCCTCTCAGCAACCACTGCAATGAAGAAAAAAACAGTAAAGATAACATATTTAAGCTCCACTTCTCAAAAGGTAGACAAGCCAGTCAGTGATGAGTGTTGCCATCATTTTGAGGTGAGCAGACTGCCATGTGCTGCAGTGGAAGCAGGAGTAGGAGTGTAGTGGCTGTAGTGGTTATACTTGGGAGGAGTTTGGTTCAGTCCAAAGTCTGTGCCCTGCAACACAGAAACAAAGCAACAATCAGCATTCAGATGAAATCCAAATATTCTCAGTTCAGTTGTTTTCACTTTTTTTCTTGTCTCCTGCAATACATTAAAAGATGCAGGGAAGCAGAAGGACCGTTTCATTTGTGTTCTACCCATATGCACACACATCAATCAGTTAAAGAGGAGCATAATATCTATTTATGGGCATGAGAGTAGGTACTATTGCTCAACAGCTAACAAGCAAAGTGTCTATCAGGATGCATGCTGACAGATGTTTTGTGGTTATGTTCGAGTGTGACAGGTTTGTCCAACAGTTTAATTTTATTCCCAACCCTTAATGCCGAGTGCCCTCCAGAGCTACTCCGTGATAGTGAGATGGGATCGTTCTGGGAAAGTCGTAGACTTGGACGCATTCTATCAGCAGCAATAAGACTTAGACTATAAGGCCCAGGTGTTCAGAATAAAAGTGGATATTCTGGCAAGGTTTTAAATGACAATGCTCAGTGCTACTGTAAGAAGTACAGAGCCCTTTATGGAGCAAAGCAGAAAGTTGAGGTGGTGGATGGGGATGGGTGTGTAATGTGTCTGAGATGTGTGTCCTGTCACAGATCTGCAATTAATGTTCCCCTGTAACCACATCCCCTTCACCATATCTTTAACCATATCATAGATGCCATGCAAATATTGTAGAAAGTAATATCTTTAAAAGTTTAAAAAGACAAATTTATTTTAATCAAGAAACATCATTGGACATAATGTGTGGGATTTGCACAATCGTCCAATCTTGGTGTTCTTGTCATCTAGTGCAATACCTGAGTAGGATGAAGTACAAATTAGGAATATTTTGATTGCCTGGCATGTGAACACACACATTAAAGTTTCAAGATATGCTATTGTTGTATTTCCCAGTGCGGACACGCATCAACTCTCCAAAAAAGGAGCTATTTATCACAATCATTCATTCGAGCTACTCTACCTTGAGTATCCCTTGTCTGGTGAGATTTATGGTATCAAATGATACAATGCTACATCATGCAGCATGTGTTACACTTTATTGTTGTTTCTGCTGGTGGGAGACAAGAAAAATATTTCTTGATGTAAAACATTTTTGTGAGAGAACACAAAAAAGAATTTTTTGTTTGTTTGTTTTTGTTTTGTTTTTTTCATTCAGGACTCCATATGAAGGAAACAATTCATCTTGATTAATAAGTCACATTTGTGCAAGGCAGCCTGTTACGCAATAAATAAAAATATCAATTAAGGGAGGAAAGCATTATATCGGTTTAAAAAAAAAAACTGTTTAAATAGAACAAAATGCACAATAATTCTCTTACTCAGTATAAAACCTAAATAAAATACAGGTTAGTAAAAAAAAAAAAAAAACAGAGCAAAAACATTGAAATAAAACCAAGTTTATTTCTTGCATCAAAGAACCTGACAGGAGATATTTTCAGGAGAAAATATATGCGTGTATGTGTGTTTGTGTGTATGTGTGTGTGTGTGTGTGTGTGTGTGTGTGTGTGCGCGCGCGTGTGTGTGTGTGTGTGGGTGTGTGTGTGTGTGTGTGTGTGTGTGTTGTTGTTGTTGTTGTTGTTGTTTATGAAAGTGTGTGTACATCGGTGTGTGTGCATGTGTGATGTAGAACATGACGGCTTGTCATCCCCAGTGTGTGTCTTTGTGTTTTTTTTCACACTGCTTAGGAGTCAATGTTCCACCTGGATGAGCTCACCTTCAGATTTCATACACTGAGGAAATCCTATTTACCTGCAAATACACACAAAAACACACACACTGACATGACAAGTTGTCTAGTCAGCTAACAAAAATATACTATTTTCACACACATACAGACCTATGCACAAACAGACACACACACTTCAATGAGCTGAGACACCTTAAGGAAAATATTATGTGATTACACACATGTACACGGAGATACACTGGGACTAGACAGAGCTCGGTTTTGAAGCACACATCCCGTTCTCCAGTATACACACACACTTCCCAGACAGAAAGGCAGGCAATGAGTGGCAGGCAGGTATGAAACAACAAGACATACAGACATTTACAACATCAGCACCAGGAGAAACATAATGGGGAGAAAAGTAGAACAAAGACCGCAGGAGATATAGATCACAGTGGAGTGTGTGATATACAGATACACAGACAAGAAGCTTATGCTCCCGCTTTCTATCTGTGTGTGAGAGAGGGATCATGGGTAATTTAGCATGCTTCACAAGCAAACTGGAGGTAATTAGAGAAACATGATAACAGGGGAAAGTTAGAACCTGAAACTAGGATATGAGTTCATGTATCAGTCAAAACATCCACAAACACATCCAACCCCCCCTCACCCCACTGCACACAGACAGACACACACACACACACACACACACACACACACAGTCGTGTTTCTGTGTCTCTCTCAACCTAAACTTAAACCAAGTCTTCATCCTAAAATTTAATGATTTATGTTCAGGGGACTTGTGCAAAAATGAATGCAAGTACACACAGTGTGACTGTGTAAACAGATTTATGCCCACAACATGAGTGATACATGTGCACGCACATATACACACACCGAGCAAAGTGTGTTAAGTAAGTAATATATTCAATATATAGTATAATTAATATATTATTTGGGTCAGGAAGTCTGGTTTTCTCAGAGTATTTCATAGTCTGTTACAGTTTGATTCAGTTACTCCCCTTTACAGACACCTAAAAACCTTTTGCTTTACTAGGTAATGACCTGGTCTCCTAGAAATTCTGTTTATGCACACAGTACATTCTCATAACACTGTGGTGACAAAGATCTTTTTTTTTCATTTCCTGGATCATGTCCAGAAGGAACATTTTTATGAGTGAATGAACTGCTAAATTTTCGTACTGTATTGTAATGACATGGAGGTGTTCAAGGTGGCTTGTCGCCATAAAAAGACTCTGACACTTCAGGCCAGGGTTTGCATCCTCAGTCAAAACTGAAAGGGACATTTAGTGGACATTTAAACAGATGAGTCATCTCAAAAACTGAACAACTCCCAGAGTTTCAGTTTATGGCAGATTTGCTTTGACAGCGACACCAGTAAATGAGGCGAAGGCTAACAAATCCTGTAGGGACAGAACAGTCTTGATACTACATTTCTTAAATCAATCAATAAATAAATATTACTTCACAATTAACTCAAATAATAAACAAATATGTTCATGAGAGCACTTTCCCCAGTTCCTTGAAACCAGCTACAACAACATCTGTGCATACATATGCAGACGAACAGGAGATAAGCAATTATGAACTCATCAGCATACTCCCCGTCATCTCAAAGGTCATTGAAAATGCTGTAGCAGAACAATTGATTGGACACCTTGACACCCCATGTAATTTGTTTCCAGGAGACAAAAAAAAAAAAAAAAAAAACTGAAGCAGTTCAACTGAAACAGCATGATGCTACTTCCTTGAAGTTATTCAAACAAATCCAGATAAAGGAGGGGGCCTGTACAATGCCTCAAACTAGATTTAGGTAGACAACTAGACAACAACCCAAAACTACACTTAATCATTAAATCCTACTTAAGTGGCTGTCACAAGTGTGTGCAGGTAAACAATATACAATCACCTTAAAAACCCTGCACCGTGAGAGTGCCACAAGGCTTTTCAGTACATACATCTCCCATCAATTTGCAGTGACGCTGAATTCATGATGTATGCAGATGACATCCTAATATATACCAAGGTAAGGTACTGCGGCAAAGAACAGTGCCTTTAGAGTGAAGATGGAAATAAGGACATGATACGTCATGATCCAAGTATCAGGCTCATATCAAGTAAAGGAATCCTTATTTTTCAGTACGGTCGGTGCAGAAATTACAAAGCAACTTCTGAAATATTTTTATTGTCTTAATTGGATTACCATTATTGTAGAAAGCATGATGAACAATTTCAAAATTAAGTCTTCTGTGCTAAATTGGACTTTTATTTGTTGTTTTGTTTAATGAAATCAGAACATCGCTCTGACATCGTTCTGCCTGCTAGCCTCTCATTCCTGAAACTAACCCGACATGCTCATCATCCACTGCACGGTATTTGTGTGCATTCTCATTACAAACCTGCCCTCCACTCTTGTTACCCAACTTTACACACCTGATTCTTCCTCTTTCTTGCTGTGTTTGGTTGGTCTATCCCTGTGCCCAAATCTGCCTCCTTTTTGGTGAGTGAAGACCTAAATTCACCCGCAATGATCATGTGCTCTAATTCTGTTTGAAGTCAGGGGGGTGGTTTTAATAAGAAACATGGCTGCACCATCAGACTATACAGTAAAAGAGAATATTTTGCAATCTTCACAGCAGAGAGAAGGGTTAGGGTTAGGGTTAAAAGGATTTTTTGATACTTCAATACTTAATATATCAACTGCACTCAACAGGAACACACATCCACATGGACACTATTTTCACAAAAGGTTTGTTTGAGTCAACTTAAATGTATTTGTCCAACCTTTCTCTACTACTACTGCTCTGCTTCCACACTTATGTACTATAGTTGTTTTACTCTGGTAGTGCTTTCCATTTAAAGCACAGATGTTTACCACCATCAGAAGAAAAACATTTTCACACATAATGAGACATATGCGGGGAGATTGGATAACAACTTATGTCTCTAACCATGGTTGAGGGGAGCACATCCACCTGCGCAAGCTGCAACAAAGCCACATGCCTCTCTGCTCTTTCATCAGCCTCCTTAGGAAAAAAATGGCTTGGCCAGTAACAACGTTATTATGATATGTGCACATGACCTTTCTTCCAATAGGAGGTCTCTCTGACCTCTGACTGTGAATAACACATCTCAGATCCTTCAGGTGCACTCTGGTCCAACATTCAGAAAAAGCATCCATGTTAACAAATGTATAGGCTATATCAGTAACAGGTAAAATCAGTGATCCATACTGTATGTATGTTTACTATTATGTTTCCTGTAATATTTACGCCATAAAATTTACATTGCTATTGGGGAAATGACACAAACACTGAGGTGAAGCTAGGCGCATCAAGTCCAATCAACTTCACTCATCTGTTTCATAAATCACAAAGCAACAGTGTCTGTGTTTGGTGTAGTAAGCACAGCTTTTCACATACCTCCCCACACCTGCTATAGTGACCACACACACAAACTCACACACACGCACACACAGAATAACACAGACATAAACACTCAATAATGCCAAAGAAAAAATCACAAGTCATTTCATTTCCTGTGATAAGCCGCCTCTCAGGTTATAATTGTCTTTCAAATGCACACACACACGCACACACGCACACGCACACACGCACACAAACACACACACACACACACACACACACAACCAATTATCTTGCTGAAGACGGGAAAATCTATACATCCGCACCCTTGGGTAAAAAAGAAAGAAATCTTGAAAAAATCGAATAAATTCAGCGTATACTTTGGCTCATATCTTATGTCGTGTCGTCAACATTGGTCACATGTAAGAATAGTGTAAAATATATCAAACAATGCATAGATAAAAAAAAAAACAACATGTAATTGTTTTCTTGTATTGTGTATTTGAGAGCCTTAAGAAATCCATATTCATTGTGCAAAATCATGTTAGCTGCCATGTTGATGCCAGAGGAAAAACTGCTTCGTCGGCCGCCTTTAAAAGTCAGCAGTTTTTTTGTTATTTGTTCAGGGACACAGAAGAATTGCCTACTAAACCTCTTTTACTTTTAGCAAACTGAAGCATGCTAAATGGTCCCTTTGGATCATGTCAAATGAGGAAACCAGTGGAATATACCCACAGCTTCTGTATATTGATGAAAAAAAAAACCAAACATAGCAGGCTGTTGGTACTCGGAAATTACCAATATATTCATGCAGCCGTGCTTTGGATCACAAAAGGACAAAGAAAATCTCTAGGAAATGTCCAGCATTCTTTCTTTTAGCTTTACTTAAATGCACTGAAACCCTATTTTTTCAATCAGCTTCTTATGAGTGACAGAAATAAATAGAAACACACAGTTGTAGTTATTTTAAAGAGAGCGCTGATCACAGCAAGCCTAATTCAACGCAGTTTTAAAAGTACTTCAACCATTTAGCTTTGAATTCCTCGATCATTGTCACAGTCAATATGGACAGTTAAAAAAACACAATGCAATTCGACTGCCGACAGTGGAGTGAGAGATTGGGGTGTGCTATGCCAATAACAGCTAATTTAGCCTGGAGCCTCTAGCCTGTGGCAGAGATGAAGAGTTGCTACAGAGGTCTGGTAAGCTCACTTCTTTCTAACTCCACACTAACAGACTTTTTTCTTTTCCAAACTTCCATACTAGTCTTCAGCCCGAGCTGAGGCTGGCTCAAGTGATACTACTTGGGGACATTTATCAGACTTAACACAGCTCCCTCTGGAGACACAAAAGACTTTACCCAGTGTTTCACATATTCACTAATACTCTCCAACTCTCAGAAACAGACTTAGTTTTCCTGAAACATTTTAAACCTACAACCAGTTAAGACATAACAAGTGAGCCATGAACATCTGATATCAACCACAAGAAACGTTTGACCAAGTGGCTTCCGATAAAATATTGCTTACCTGCAGGAAAAAAAATAAAATAAAAAAGTCTACTACAAGACTGATATGACCCTGAGTATGGGAGTTCATGTCTTTCTAAGGTGGACTATTCACTTTATACCCAGGGAAGTCAGTTTGCATCTGCTGATGTTATTGCTTGGAGGCCTCATGGGATGCAGGCGGCAGTCGGTCGAGTGGTAACAGCGTGGGAGTGAAGGTAAAGCATTAAGTGAGCAAAAAATTGGAGTTTCCCATCTGCCAGCTCAGAAACAGGAGTAGAAATCCCCATTTTTCCTTGTGAAACATCTGTTGAGTCAGACTAAGTAATCCCAGATGCAGTGCCTCACTCCAGTCAAACCACACATGGTGATGAAGCTGACAGTCATCTCCTCCATCCTCCCAGCGCCCAAACCCCCATACTGGCAGACAGAAGCCCCCCTACCCCTCCTCCCAGCAACCATATTTCTGAACAAATGACCGCTTATCGACAGCGCCACACAAAAAATGATATGTACACAAACAAATACAAAACAGAGGCAGCACTCGCGGAATAATAGCGGACAGGCAACAAGAGAGAGCGGCAGTGAGAGCCCTGAAAAGGAAGCTGTTTTCATTGATTGTTCCATGGTTTTGTTAATGAGTCCATAAAAGTGGCTGCAAGTGTTTTACAGCGAAGCTGGAGAGAAAGAAATGGCATGCTGTTCTTTGTCATCACAGATACATGAACTGCTGAGAGGGACATAAACCCGTCAGTGAGTCGAACACTGGTCATTTAGAAGCACGCAGGAAACATCTGAAACTTCTTCACAGTTTACACCAACAGTATCACCACCATTCATCTCATCCATCATATTCAAACCAATGTATGTATGTGTTACATGCACTGGGTCAACAGCCATGGTGGCACTGCATTGTTTATTGATGTGCAACATGCAACATCTCAAAGGCAGCAGACCGAGAAACAGGATTTGTATTCTGTTGTTTGGTCCATTCTGTTGTCTTTGTTTTACATGCAGCACTATCGTCTTCACCAAACGGATATAAACATGGAGGAATGTTCACTTGACATTAGCAACTGTCTCCAGGAATATTCCTATTCACTTCAACTGTATGACAGACAAATTGTGTCCTGTGATGATGCTGGGGGGTTGTGCAAGATAGAGGGGTCTCGAAAATAGAGACAGCATTGATCTTGAACTGTTCCATAATGTTTTTCAGTTCAAGATATAACCAGACTACAAACTGCAGCATCCCTCTCATAGACAACAGAGAAATTTTATTGGACAGGAGGCTGAGGTGACTGTACCTTGAGGGTCAAAGGGAAAGGTTAAAGCTGACTTGGTTACAGCAGATTAGCTGTGTGAATTCTCTTCTTACAACAAAGCTTTCTTTGATTACTGAAATATATTTAGATTGTTTTTTTTGTTTTTTTTTCCAAATGGTTATACATTTGGCTTTTTTATCCTTATTTTCCCTTTTTTCTCCCTTTTAAGTCATTCATTAGTGATGCACGTACCCTGTCCCTGGACAGGTCCCTGCAGGCTATATTGCTTTTAAATTATGTTGAGCAGCATGAGTTTTCCATGTGATTTCTATATTGTGTGTTGCATTAATGCGTGTTTTCTTTAATGATCTACTTAACCGACTAGAGAAACTGCTTTCAGACATTTTAAACATTTCCGTGCACAGAGTAACGTCACAGGTGGGACAATCAAGCAGTAAAACCCAAAGCTGCAGTTACAAACTTGACAGGACAGAGGGAATTAAAACTTCAGCTTCTGAAATGAATTTTTCTTTGACAGCCCTGATGGAGCTCAGGATTTATCATGAGGATGGTTGCTTTACTCCACATGTTGTCACCCTATGAACCTGGACTGTGTGTGTGCAACCTTTTGGATGTGCAGAAGAGCACAGGATATTAATTAACATTAGGTCCTGAGCGATCCTGCTGCCATTTCGGGGGATTTAAATGATCAGTGAAGTGCCTCGTGCATGAATGTGCACAGTGTCTTATTGTTTCTGCTGCAGGTGGATCACTGCAGGTATTTAATAAACTCAAAATGAGATGATGTATTATTCCAGTCACCCGTTACCCTCTCTCGCTGTCTCTTGCTACGTCTGTATACAAGTTGTTAAATTTGCATTACATATTTTCAACTGAAATCAGTTTTCATTAGTATCTGTGTTGCTTTGGGAAACCACATGTTTTGTGTTCCCCTCTGTCTATGTTCTCTCTGATCAACAGTCATCTTATACCCATACATATATTCTGTATGTATACTTTACCTGCATGTCTCTATCTCCCTCTGAATTGCTTCCTGTGTCAGCTGACTAGCAAATCAGATGAAAAAATAAAAAATAAATAAAAATAACATGACTGCATTTAATCTCCACTTCTCTACTTGTTTTGTCTTTGTTAGTTCTCTTTGTGTCAGTCTTTGCTCTCTGGTCTGGTCTCACTGCCCTCTTCTGTCTCTCTTATTGTGAAGCAAAAGGGAAATTACCATCAAATGAGCGGCCTGCTTTTCCAAGTCAAGAAACACAAGAGAAAGATTTATCATTTCAAAAGTTATTAGGAGCCACAGTATGCTTGTTTATTGCTCAATTAAGGAACACTCAAAAACAAACAGAATAATTAACAGTAGTGCTTCCCTGGAGTAGAACTTTTGTGGCACATTTAGAAAAATTCATTCATTCAAAGAGCTGCGATGTGATGGTGAACCTAAACACTCATGGATTCATCCTCAAACTGTTTTCAGTGTGAACACACTCAAGTCATTCCCCACATGGTGCTGCCAGCTGTTTGCCTTGGTTGGAGAAACACTGGACCAGTCAGAGCTTTGCAGAGGGGTTAAAGAGTGAGGATGCCACGAGCCAGAAAAATAGTGACAAAAATGACCAGAAAAATGGAGACTGGTAGGATTAGATCAACATGGCTATACAGGTTACAATTCAACGAATTAGCATGTAATGTGGTCCACCAAACAGTGTTACCACTAATACAGTGGTAATATCAGTATGGCTCTTTTACGCATCTTTATTGGTTTTTGGACAACAAAGGAGCTGTATGGCACAGAGGTGTGAGCCACATCAGGCTGTGGTGACACAGGGAGTACTTGTGAGAAGGATAAATTCATTGCTGGTGTTAGTCTATTAATTATATAAAAATAAGGTCAGATACCACCAGCATTGTCCTTTAATGAAATTTGAGGAGGCTACATGGTTCATCCTGGCTTTCTACCCCCACACTGATACAAATTAAATTATAGGTTTGGATTATAAAAACACACTGCATGTCACCAATTGCCAAATGCATCAACAACACATTATTTAGGGGATTAACACTCAAAGACACACTGAGTCTAAAAAACATAAAATTGTGTCTTGTCTTAATCATTAACAGAAACAATCATGAATCCTTGGAAACAAGGCAAAAAAATATTAATGACTGCACTGGAATCAGATCTGATGGAATCAATGGAATTAAATGAAGTAAGTTGGTTTTAACCACCTCACTGGCTGATTATTTCAGTTGCATTAATAAAGAGTACAGTACAGTATAGTTCCATAAGGCATTTTGCTGCACTCTGTTTTCTCCATACTATATGAAGAACATTGCTGTGAAATGTCACAAATGTATGCATCTGTTTTCTCCGTCTGCCTCTTCCTATCCCTGTTTCTTTCATTCTCTCCATTTCTCCCTCTCTACTTTGGTGTTAATTTCGTTGTTGCTTCACTTGACTGGTGATTGAACGCCACCGGGTGTTCAGAGCAAATTTCACACGTGGTCGGGACTGGGTAACCAACTGGAAAATCCCTCTTCAATCTTCACCTCGCGTCTTCATTCCATTTCCTCCCCATCCTCTTATTCCTATCCTCTGCTCGTTCGCAATTCCTCATTTCTGTCCCATTTTTTTTCCTCCTCAGCATTTCGTACTCTTCTTAATTCATTTCTGTACATGATTATGTGTGAATGCTTGACCCTTGCTAGACCTGCTAATGGGAATACCATCACATTTTTCACTGCCTGTGCCGCATTTGCGCTCCATCTTCCATCTATTGCCTCTTATCACTCTCGTATTTCTCTCTGCTATAAAAAGCATACACTAACTGATATTAATTCTAAACATTTGGTCTTCTTCATCATATTCTGCTGCTGCTATCTCAAAGCCTTTTGCATATTTCCATTCATTAGTTTCTGCGGTTTTGAAGCTGTGAGTTGTACATGTTTATAAACCCCATATTTCCTCTCGTATCTTTATTCTGCCTGTTTTTTTTTTACTCATTTCTGTTGCTGCTTTGCCCTGCAGGAATCAATAAAGTTTTCATCTTATCTCTTTGCACCCTCTCAGCTCCAGCTCTCTACTCCACTCCTACTTCGCCTCTTCTCTCTCTCTTTTAACACCTTTAATCAGATCATCCAGCCTCCATCTTTTACCACTTATTTACGATTCTCCTCCTCTGCGTGTCTCTTCATGACTTTCTTCTCTGTCTTTTCTCCTATTTTTGTATCTCATCAAGTTCCTTGCTTATCGTCTTTGTCTTTCATTTGCACTTTGACTTCCTGTCATCCTTAGGCTCTCCCCATTTTTCCTCTCCTCCTCTTCACATTCCCCTCTTCATCCTCTTCCCCTGCCTCTCTTCACTTCCTTCCTCATCTTCTCTCACCTCCCTTCTCTCCGTTCTCTTTTTCCTCAGTTCCTTCACTCTGCTCCCAATTTCGTCCCGCTCTCCTCCTCTGACCCCATCTCTTTACCTTCTCCCTCATCCTTCACTTCATCTCTCCTAATTTCACCTCCTGGCCGGAGCAGGAGTGCTGTAGTGGCGTAACAAATCCCTGCTGAATCCCCTCAGTCTGAGTCGCCGGTCTAATGAGCTCAGATCAGCCACGGCAGCCTGCAGCCACTCTGCTGCCATTTCACTGACGCTCAATGACAGCTATTAAAGTGACGTGTGGTAGGGTGTGAGTGTGTATATGTGTGTGAGTGTGTGTGAAGTGGGGGGTTGCACATGTATATGTATAGCAAATGTGATGCAGATCTGCACGTGTGTAGACTATTTGAGTTTAAAGCGGCTTAGTACAAAAATTGATGCTAAATGAAAAAAAAAACAAAAAAACATTGCACATATCAACAGATGTGATGGTGGCATAGAGAGTGTGGAACCAGTATGTATTTTAACTCTAAAGCTACTGTATATATGGGGCCATTCAAAGTGAGGCTTGGTTTTCAGAATGATTTGCAGAACACTGCATGGAAACAAAAGCACGGACTTCTATTCTAACATCTCTCAAAAGGTTTCTAATTAAGTCGTGTTGCATAAGCCTGAAAAGTCACAGTTCACACGTAGCCTTTAGCAGGGTTTGAACTTCTGATATATGAAAGTTAAACACTGCAGCATCCAAATGCATTTCCACTCAGATCTGGCTCAAAGTTCAGTAACAAGCAGCATGATGTCGCATGTGGGGTCAGTGACAGCAGACCTCGTCATATATTCAGAAAAATGCTTAACACACAACACAAATGCAGCCTATCTAGAACCTAAACCCATGGGAAGCTTCATGGAAGGTCTGCATAAAGGTTCTTAACTACTGTGCAACCACTGTTCTAGCACATCTAAGCCTCAAGACTTGTGATAGTCATGTGCTATAACTGCTGTTTTCCTCTGAATGTCGGATCATATAGAACAAGCATGAAAACACGCGTGTGGTTTTTGATGATGTTAAAACTGGAGTTAATGGCCATCAGCATATTAAAGCTACACTGATAAATATTCTTACATAAACAATGGATTCAAAAAAAAATAAATAATTTTACTTTTCAGTTCCAATTGAGAGACCTTGACTTAACATTCCCAAGGTCAAGACTGAGCTTTCATGTTCAAATGGATCAAATAACTATGTTTAATTTGAAAGGGATTGCTCATAGTGCTGAATCCAGAGACCCTGCTGAGTGTTTTGACCTCTTTTAGCTCATCTCCTGCTGCATAGTGCAGCATTTTAATCAAAGTAAGTTTTGAGATAAATACTCATATGGCACACAAAGTTGAAGGACTACACAGTTGCAATTTCCAAACCCAGCCCCGTCAAAGCAGTGACACCTAACCACAGTATCATAATGTATTGAAAGATCGGCTTTAATAAAGTAGAGTCAGCATGTGGAGGCAGCCAGTAGGTGTAGTGATTATCTGAGAGGGCAGTCGGGGGAAAACTAAGGGCCAATCATTTCATCCTGGCTTGTCACCACACAGAACGTAGTGTTATTTTAAAGAGAGGCTGAGAGAGGGATAGAACAGATAAAAAGAGAGAGAGAGAGAGAGCATAAGGGCTCACAGGAGACTTATGGCTTAGTCAGTCACCCAGCTAAACACTCCATCAGCCTGCGCTTTAGTCAGTCTCATCCATATCCTCCTTCTATTTCCCATCATCCATCCATCCATCTCTCCACTCGCCGCTGTTGTGTGATAAATCCTCACAACATCACAGCATTTTAGCCATCCCTCCATCCCTTTGTCTGTCCTATTTTAAGCATCTCATCTCACCTCTGTCTGTTACACACACACACACATACACACACACACACACATCAAGGCTTGTGGAAGGGATTTACTGAAGAGGTGCTTATGACTATTTGAGGGATGTGCTTAGCTTGCAGGTCCGTCCAGCTTCAACCTCTCGCTGGTCTGAGAGAACCAGTCAGCCTGAATATGATGTGTGTGTGCGTGTGTGTGTGTGTGTGTGTGTGTGTGTGAGGGCGAAAAAGAGAGAGGGGGAGGAAGACGACAAGATAAGCCAGGGAAAGGGGAGAGGAGGATGAAAGTCCAAAGTCCACTATAAATAGTCTCACATCACAGTTGTACAATTACCTCTGTGTCCAGAAAGGAAACTTTACCAGGCTTTGATAATCCAGTGTGCATGATGCTGTGGGCTCACGGACGCTTCAAGCATCAGTTATTTGCAGTTTTCATACAGATTTGAAACACATGAAGTCTAACTAAACCACACTGCCAGACAAGAACCTCAAAACTGGACAGTTCTACCAGACTGTCAAATGTTCAGTGACAACGCTTTTTTTACATCCCATTCCATTACAAGTTGTGGTAACTCCAGCATGGTTAAGATTAAAGGGGTATGTCATGGTTGCAATGGGGTGCTACACACCCATCTACTCTCTTACTCTTTACTCCGCCACATAAAGGCCAAAATATTTTCTATGTTGCCAATGAATGTTGGCACTGGACGGAAATCATGAGATGAGAAATTGTTCAATAGGGATGTAATTTCTCAGGAAATTGTGCTGGTTTCATCAGTGGTTACCCACAATTTCTGGTTTCAAATTATTTGATATGAAGAGGTAAAAGTCCTGTCTAAATACATTGTGGACTAAAGTGTGTCTCCAGCAAACATGGTCAGAATTGGGATCTGATCAGGCCAACAATCGATGTGTAAAGGAGGTCAAATGTAGACTGAAGTGGTAACAATGGATGTAGCCGGACAATAAATAGTAAAGACACAAAGTGCGAATCATCTCATCTTGGATAAACTATACAGCTCCAGGTCAAAGCTGTGGGAGCGACATGAAGAAAAATGTATTTGTTTAAAACAGGCTACTCAGTGCACTCAGCAGTAGAGTGGCAAGCAGCAGCAACAGCCCTGAAACAAGCAACACAGTCCACAACCACTCCACAAATCTGCTCCCTGATTTGGATATATGTTTTATCTGATATCAGTCATTGTTAGGCTGATATAGCTGCATGTTTTTCTTTGGATCATTTTTGATAACACACATTCATGGCTTTCTGGTCTTTGGACAAACCAATAAATCCCTGGTCACCCCTTGGTCAGCACATTTGAAATGTTCAAGTTGTCAGTGTAAGCCAAGTTGGTGGATACTGAAAATTCTCTCTACAGTCAACTATCAAGAAAAGGGCCGAATCCACACAGCAGCTAATCAGTCATGGCCCACGACCGACATTTTCACAAAATTTAATTTAATATACTTATGGAACACAAACATGACACAAACATTACTTTTCCTATGCAAGTAGGGTGCAGTGTTAAACCAGAATCATATTCCTTGAATGAGCACACATACTTGGCTAATAAAGCCAATTCTGATTCCGAGTCTGATGACAAACCAACAAAAACAGTGCAAAAAGCATTATGCCACCAGTGGAAGTAATAAATACGAACTTCGTAGCAACAAAAGCCAATAGCATAAACAATAAAGACAATTATGAGGGCACCACCTTTTTTTCCATTTTCCATTTTCCAATAAGTGCCTTTGCTCATATTATTTCCAATTATTTAAACAAGGTATACTGTCTATTTGCTAGGCTGCTTGCTGACTGTTAGCTGCCGCTCTCGAGGCCGCCTGCTCGTGACGGAAGCTGGCTGACTGTTGTTCGGGCTGTTGACCGGGGAATGTAGCCTGTGTTCTGGCCTGTCAGTCTGGATCAGTGTGCCCTCCGCTCCTACGAACAGAGTTTAACTCCAGCACAGAGCCTCCAGCGCTTCACACACACAGCCCACACGAGCACACACATGAACACACATGCTAGCCCAGGGAGCAGTAAGGTATACGAGCACTGAGAGGATGTGTCAGCTCACTTTGCCTCCTGTTCCGCTCCTCATCCTCTCTTCACCTTCTTCCACCGCTTTCCTTTCCTGTCCCTGCTCTAAAGTAGAAATGTTTGCACATGCCCAGTCTAGTCTGGTAAAATCAAAGGTTAGTAATAAAAACAAGACACCGAAATCAACAGTACAACCTGTATAACTGGCTGTAACAGACGCACCAGACTGGACATATATCCAGCCTGCACACACACGCTTTAAAATGCGGCTGTTACATCAACAGGACTAATAACCTCACACGAAGGACGAGTGCATTAAGCACCAATCTGCCTGCACTATATTCAATTCCATCATCTCTGCTGAGCAGAATCGATACGTGAATATTTTCTCTCAGTCACAGTCGGTCAGTGGGCGTCCATACTAAGCAGGCTGGTGCCGAGAGTACCGTAGATTGGATAAAGTGGAAAGCGACCGGTGTTATCCGTGTGGGTGGTGGAAGAGCCGAGCTTTCCGTTCTCTGTTTGGTTCACCTGGCAGACATTTTGTGCCTGGTTGCCAGAAGGGTCAATAGGGAAGTGGTGGGTTGGCGTGAAACCGGCTTTCCTCGCCACCACACTCAGCGCAAGATGGATCCCTTCAGGACAGAGGTACAGGCACAGTGTACTGAGCTGCCTCCAGAAAGCATGCACACACATTCAAGTGTCAACACAATTGCACTAAAAATACACTCATTTATACAGCCAAATCTCAGGGACCCTGGGCAGGTTGGATCATTATATCTTGTTCCGAATCTTTTATGTTCTCACTCCCCTGTATCCAATTCATTTATTTTCATCTCTAAATCACTCGACTCGTCTTTCCACCTGTGTTACACCCCGTGAGAGTTCCAGTCTGCGTCAAAGACATAATTAGCCAGTTAGTTTGAGGTGCATATCTGAAAAGCTGCCTCCCTGGGGGGCCACAGGGAGTCTAAAGAGGCTCGAAGCTATAGTGGGAATGTGACGGCCACTGCTGGAGCCTGTGGTCTGGATTTTGTTTTCATGACTTTTTGATGGCGTTTTATATAACATTTGGCTTCAAGGATGGAAGTCTAAATTGCCTCTCTGAGGACTTTGAAGTTTTTTTTTTCTTTTTTTTCCCAAGTAATTTCTTATGAAGAGCCTAGGTTGTCCCTTTTGAAAACCAGAGTTAGCAAGGTTTGTATGCTCAGGCAATCTGGCCGAAAGCCATCAAAACAGAGTAGATTTTAAGATTGTGGCCCCTAAAGCGATCTGTTGTTTGTACTTCTGACCAAAAACATTATAAAATTTTATAAAATTAAAATATTTTTGCACTTTAAAAATGCCAAAATGTTGCTTTTGGCAATGAATCTTGCAAAAAGAAAGTCTGTGGTGATTTTTCTTACAGATCCCACTATTTTCAGCCCGGGTGTACGTACTTAGAGCAAAAATCCCAAATTTTATGTCATTTCACTAGGGAGCTTATTGGAACTTACTCAATTCATTCTATTGATTCAGTTCTGGATTCAGAATAGACTGAATTCTAAATAATTTTCAGTTATTTAAATAAAAGTTAAGAATCAAATTAAATCAAATTTTCATGCAGTATTGGCAAAGAAGTATAAAAACTTGATTACCGTATATTCTGGACTATAAGTCACACTTTTTTCATACTTTGGCTGGTCTTGTGACTTATAGTCAGGTGCGACTTATATATCAAAATATATATATATATAATTTAACATGTTTTTAATTGTAAAGTCATACTGACTGACATGAACCAAGGAGTAAACATTACCATCTACAGCCGCGAGAGGGCGCTCTAAGCTTGTGACAACTATATGCTGCTCCAGTAACACTGAAAAAATTAACTGAAACATTAACTGAAAGACAACTGAGAAAACCTGAACACAAACAAACTGCCCCCCAAAAGAAAATATTATTCTGCAGATCGCAAACTGCAGGTAGTAAAATATGCAGCCGAAAACGGTAATCGAGCAGCAGGAAGAAAGTTTGGTGTGAGTGAGAAACTTGTAAGGGACCGGCAAAAAGCAGAGGTTTCCTTATTGCAATGAAAAAAACAAAGAAAGCTAATCGCACGCTAAAAGCAAGATGGCCAGATCTGGAGGAACGAGTCCACAGATGGGTGCTTGAACAACGTGCTGCCAGGAGAGGCTTGTTAATGGTGCAGTTACGTCTCCACACGCTGGTAGTTGCCAAGGAGATGAATATACTTTGACTTTGCAGGTGGGTCTTCTTGGTGCTACTGCTTCATGCAACGCATCCGCCTCTCTATCAGAGCACGGCCAACGGTGTGTCAGAAGCTGCCAGCTGACATCCAATCCAAGGTCGACAGTTTCTGTGAGTTCTTTGAAAAGCAGGTGAGTGAGAAAGGGTGGATGGATCAAGATATGATGAACCTGTGGCTTATAAAGTGCTACACTAAGCGTCCTGATGGCTTCTTTAAAACACGCAAAGCCCTGCTTGTGATGGGCAGTATAAGAGCACGCATAATGCCACAGTTCAAAGATAAAATAAAAGCTTGCAACTCCATACCTGCCATCATCCCTGGAGGCTTAACCAAAGTACTCCAGCCACTCGACATCTCAGTGAACCGGAGCTTTAAGGCAGCCTTGCGTCGCCTGTGGGTGGAGTGGATGGTGGATGGAGAGCACAGCTTCACGGCAACCAGGAGGATGCACCATGCAACTTTTTGGATGGATCGACAAAGCATGGACTGCAGTGACAACCGAAACCATCCTTTCGGGATTCAGAAAGGAATAACTGAAACTGATGCTGAGTCTGACAACAGCCTAGCAGAAGAGGAGACAGTGCTTCATCTTCCTCCGGGGGTCAGCGGCAGTTGTTCAGAAGCAACACCAAGGATGAAGAATTCATTGATGTGGAATGAGATCGGGAGCTTGGTGAACTTGCTTGCCAGTAACTTGCTCGTTGGACTCGCTGGCTTGTTATGTTAATTTAGCCTATTCAGCATCCCAAGTATGTTCTTTATGCTATTGTGTAGCTGAACAACTGTTAATGTGTTAAGTTAACATAACGGACACCTATTCAGCCTGTTGTTCTGTGTGCTGTTGTGTAATTGAATAACTTGCCTTTCCAAATTTAATGTTCTTGGTCTTGGATTTTGTAAAATAAATTTCTAAATAAATGTGACTTATAGTCCAGTGCGACTTGTATATGTTTTTTTCCTCTTCATGATGCATTTTTTGATTGATGTGACTTACAGTCCGGAAAATACAGTAAATCTGAAAGACAACAGAACTGCAAAAACAATAAGGCAATTTGGGAAGATCAGCATTTCCTGTGCATGCAAGTTCTTAGAATGACCCAATGAAATGACCCAATGAGCATCAAATATAAATCCTCACTGCACAGTGAAAAGTGAAAACAGCCTTGGATGCCTTATCCCATAGAAGAGGAGCAGTCTATTGAGGCTCCACTTTTCTACTCCACTTTCTTCCAGGAACCCCTCGTGCAAGTAAGACTGCACATAGAGTTATCAACACACGCAGACACAGTCACACTCCCTGGCCATGTAAACACACAAACACACACACACACACACACACACACACACACACACACACACACACACACACTCCAGCCATGTAACCTTAACAGCCCTATCAGCCTGCCAGCACAGTCTGTTCTTTTCAGCTCCATCCTCAGGTGAGCTTTCAGCTGACACAAATGTGCGAAAGGATTTGAAGCCTTTAAAAGCGAAACCCTCAGGGACAGACACAGGACAGAGGAGGGGGACAAAGCCATCATCTTCTTGTAAATTAGTCAAACTGGCTCCCCATCAACACTACTTAAGTATATTCTTTACTCAATGAAATGAATATACATCAAGTGACCTCCTACAGGAGAATCAGGACTCAGTTTCCAAATTGGCCTCTCCTCCTTTCCAAATGGACCATGTAAACTGTATAAAGCATTTGGTTATATTATTTGGGATGCATGTAAATACTTACATGGGAATTGTCAATCGGAGTAATTGCATTTGGAGGAAACAAAAAACAAACAAACAAAAAAGACTCATGTAACCGCAGCCTGTGATTCATGGCTTTCACCATGGCACTATGTTCTGTCCTCAGTCATTTCATCTTGACAGCCTAATACTCTCATAACCCAATAACAGGAGCCAGGGCAGATGAATTTGGTGACAATAAGATAATCATAAATGCAACTAAATTATAGTCACTAGGGACTCAGAATAACACAGTGTTCCCCTGCACTACAGGTTGCTTTTGTTGTGTAAATGGTAAATTACACCTTGACATGCTGTTAGATTGTCATGACCGAAATCCTCCAGGCCAGTGCAAAACATTCATTCATTCATGTGGAATCATCCATTATCTACAGCCAGACAAGTTGAAAACTGAAAAAAAAAAAAAAAAATCACACACACACATTTGGTGATTTTATATATGTACTTCCTACATGTGCCGCTGATGTGAAGCATTATGCTTTCACTAGGAGACAGATGGAACATGAGCTATGCAACTTAATCCCAATTGAACAATGATGAAAAACAAAATGCCAAACAATCCCTCATTTCAGTTCTGCTTTTGGCGTGTGATAATAAACAGGTTCTGGACTGTTGGTCCGACAAAATTAGCGATTTGGACAAATCACCTTGGATTTTACTATTTTACTATTTGGCAAAACAATGAATTAAGAAAATAATCCACAGATTAAAAAAAAAAAATCAACAAAGGTCAAAGTGACACATTAGTAAAGCCACTGTGAGCTCCTCCCTGAATGGTATGACAGCTCACAACTGCAAGAGGTTACGTCTTTTCAAGCGTTTAAGTGAACAAATGACAATTTTGTGCTTTTTCAGCAGTGGCAGTGGGTGAACACAAACTCAGAAATCCTCCAGGAAAATAAGATCTATTATATTCTACATACACTCCAAAGTTGACCCATGACACACTTCCTACAGTGGCACTTAATTTTGGCACTAGAATGAATTTACCTTATTCACAAAAAACTGAACTCTGTCAACAAAAGTGAGTGGTTAAGGAGACGATGGCTGAAGCAGAAAGCTGCTCTTTCACACACCCTCTCTTGCTGAGCACCACTAAACTGGTGAGTAACCACAACTGGTACTGTGGGCTCTATTTTCGTCCCTGCCGCTGGTGGGGCGCAGGCTGGGCACCCCGTGCAGTATAATTTTTGTGCAGCGCAGGCGGGCGCGCAGCACACTTGGTATTTTGGTAAACTGAGGCGCACAGAGGTACACCAGGATGGGCGCTGCGGTGTCGGCAGGATCAGCCGGCGGAAAAAACGTAAGTGATGATCGTTGTCCGCTATGACCCTCGTCATTTCAAGCCAAATACAAATGTTATCATTGTAATGCTTCACGTTATCTACAAAGATGGAGTACATCATTGCTTTGAGGAGGAGGAGGAGGAGGAGGATGAGGAGGAGGAGGAGGAGGAGGAAGCCGAGGAGTTACCATCTAAGGACCTCATATTTAGACATGAGTGAGCAGGAGTGCAGGTGGGCCACGCCTTCAACACTGTAGGCTATGCAATTTTCTTTAATCATCCACTCCTTTGCATGTCACAGGAACAAATTACATCTGCCAAGGGAGGTCGTCGACGTGGTAGCGCGCATCGTAGCCTCCAATGCGCACCCTGGCTGCGCTTTCCCGGTCGCAGTAAGGGCGACAGCGGCTCTGACCTTCTTCGCCACCGGGTCTTTTCAACATACCGTGGCCTCGGTGGTGGGGATCAGTCAGTCCGCTGTCTGCTCGGCAATACATGCAGTTTCCTCCAATCTAGTCCGACATGCAATCGACTGCACTCGTGCAGTTGCGCGCCCCAGAGACCCAAGCCCACATTTATGTGAACCGAAGGGGGGTCCATTCCATCAATATCCAGGTGATCTGTGATTCAAATTGCCTGGTGACAAACGTGTATGCCAATTTCCCCAGGTCAGCACATGGCTCGAATTCTAGCATCCCTACAGTCTTTCAGGGGGACACCCCTCTGGATGGGTGGCTGCTAGGTGATAACAGCTATCCACTGAAAACGTGGTTGATGACGCCATATATCACATCTTCAACAAGACGGCAGCGTGGTTTTAACTGTGTTTTCAGCAGTGCTCGGTCAGTCACCAAACGCACATTTGGAGTTCTCAAAATGTGTTTAAGATGTCTGGACTGGACTGCTTTTGCATCATCGGCCCATGGAGGTCTGTTTGCAAGGCCGTAGATATGGCCACTGCGAGCCTGGACCTCCTGGACCAGAACGTCAGTGTCCTCCTGGGAGAAGTTTGAGCGTCGGACAGTTGCCTGCGTGGGCTCAGTCATCCTATATAAGTCGCACCTGAAACTTGCCATGCGCCTCGCCAGCAGCGTTTTTAAAGGTGAGGTGAGGAGCTGGTGTGATTGGTGAAGATTGGACTCGGCTGTGTCAAACCCACTCCACGCCTTCTTCCCTCCCTTCTTCCAAGTTGCGCCACTGGGTGGGACTGAGATGAGAAGGGGCGGCGGTGGAAACGAAAATAGAGCCCTGTCTGTTTACTTGTAAGGCAGCCTGTTTCCAGCCTTTTAACAAATATTTTTGTAGCCTACAGTTATGACCAGACTCTAACATTGTGACAAACATTTTGTAAAGACAACAGTTTGGATGTGTGTGTGATATGTCCGCAAAGTGATGGCAACCCTGAGTTAATGTGGCACATCTTGTTTGAAGATCTGAAAGCATCTGTATCTGGCCCAATATTTCAGTATTTGCCTTTGCAGTTTTAGTTGGATTCCCACAGTTAATTCCACTGTTTGGCTTCCTACATTGTGCTATTTCCTTTTTAGGCCTATTTTCTGGTTTTCTGACTACTGCACCTAATGTGTTTTCCACCTAATGTTAAGTGTGGGCTGATGGTTTTGTGTGAGAAGCACAACACTTTATTTTGTGCATCACGTAATGCAATCCATGCAAATACTAACTGCTAGCCCTGCTCAGCTCATTCAGCTGTATTCACTCAGCAAACTAAGCAAGAAAGAGAGATTCCCATTCCTCTGTATAGACCTTTCTGTCAGGAGCCATTAGAAAGGCAGACAGTGTGGCGAGTGGTTTGAAGAGCAGTCAAATGAATGGTGTGCTGCTACCCACAATTACTGTAACGTTCTCAGTACTACAGAATCTCCAGTGAAAAATACAGTATAGCAGGGTATTTAAATTTAATGCTATGTAACATGAAACATTTTCATGATTCATTTCACGTTAATTGGTTAATTTCTTTGGATATATAAACTCTCAGAACAGTTTCATTGGAGTGCTTTTAAATAAGAGTGATATGGGTGCTGTTTAAAACCAACCAGCCACTCATGTGGTTGGTTAAGCAGCAGTTTGTGGATCGAAGAGTGAGGATCAAGGTAAGAGGTGAGTTGGATTTCCACATCATACATGCACTAAAACTCTCCACTGAAACCAGCACTGATAAGATTCTCACTAAAGTTCTTCTAAACAGCACAGAAATGATGAATCACTGCAGTTCTCCACAAAGCCAATACTGATTTGATTCTTGGAAAGAGCATTTATGCATTGTGACATTAAACCTCTGCACAGAACCCTGCTGATAAAATAATCAGCTGCTACCAGCCATGTCTCTGATGTTCTCACTGCTCAGGGATGTACAAAATTACAGCATGGCTGTGTAAAAGGAAGAAATGGCCATCCCAAGCCAAGGTAAAATGCTCTCGGGACATTCTGCTCAGTATTTTCCCCACCTCCTCCTCCTCATTTCTCCCTTCCCTGTCCTTATGGATTACAGCATGTAGATAAGACTAACCAATGGTTACACATCCACGTCGGTGAGCACAGAAGTGGCTATACACAGAGCAGATGACAAGCCTGCAGTTGCCAGGAGCTTCAACAAGTGTGTGTCCAGACACACACTGTTATTCTGTGCAATAGACAAATTCCTCCCACCATTAAAAATACCCTAGCCTGGACTTCTCAGATGCTGCACGGCCAAATTGGATTCTCAATACACGGAACTGTTTCTCCGGAGCCACCCGCTATAAACAAGGTTCCAAAATAGTATTCTATCTCTTCTGTTACTTGCTGTGTTTCTTATCACCTCTGTCTGTCATCACTGATAACATGCAGGTGTCAGTGCACCCTGTGGTCTACTTTATTTGAGCGGGAACAGCTTCCTCCCTGTCTTCCATCTCTAAATTCTTTGTTTGGATGTGGCTGTCAATGGAATCGTGACTCCCCTGTTCCTGCTCTGGTGTCAGTGTGCATGACCACCTCTAATGACACAGCCTGTTTTCTTTTCAAAACCTATATTTGCATTTGTAATTACAAGCATGCAATGTTTGTTTTATTTTCATTCTACGCAATTAAAACATTTTGATAAATAAAAGAAACAGCATGAGCAGAGCCGTAATGCTCACCTACAACAGCCCAGGTGATGCCAAAAAATGTTGACAAGCAATATTAGCAAGACTACCAAAGCATGACAATAGCTGTGGTTTGTTTCTTGAGGGATTGTTTCTGCTTTTGTTAGTATTATTCATTCTCATGCTCCCCACAGTGCAACGCATTCAAATGCAAATAGCTGCTTTTTTCAGCTGAGATATCCACAGGATGAGGTTGTGATTTGAGTGGATGTCTCTGACGATGCAAGCCACCTGTCTTCTTTCAAGAGTAAGTTCATGCGCTTCCAATCACCTGTTGTTACGGATTTTCAATTTGTCCTTAAAATAGCTCGTAAAAAAAATCTGAAAATTATCCCCAAAAAGTTTCTATGCTTGGCTGACACGGAAAACTTGGCGTATTGATAAAAGCAAAATGCGACAAAGTGCAATGGAAACAGATTATTAGTTATAAATCATCACGTACTGTGACTTAAACATCCACTGAACAGATGAAAAATAACAGCAGACTGAAACATCAGATCTGTGTGGGGCGATGAGAAGACAAACAGAAATCCAACATGTCCATCATGTTTTCCACATTGTTTTTCACTGTTTCAGGTTCGACTGATGCTCATTTAAGTACACCACCTTGTTGACATCTTTTTACTGTATAATGGTATAATGGTTTTCAACTAAAGAGTTGGAACCACCTGCTGCTCATCACAATGACCCAGCTCCTAATTATGACATAACGGCAGTAGATGGAAACAGGCATTCATTCACATTTTCTTTTGCGTTCAGTTAAAATTTGTGATTGATTTGGATGGAAACCTAGATCGTATCAAGATCTCAGATCATCACAAGGCAAATCATAATTCCACAGATTCCAAGAAAATTAAAAAATAAAATAAAAATTCAAAAGATTCAATTTACATAACAGAAATGTTCCACTATGAAGGACACAGTGCACTTGCTCTTAGGGGTCACAGATTGTTGCTAAATCTTACAAAAATTTAAATATCTTAAAAAGGCAATTTAAGAAATTACCTTGTAAGAACCAAAACAAATGAGGATTGAGGAGTCCTTCGTGTGCTGGACATTGAACGATGAAATGCAAAATTAACTTCATTATACCAAGGAAACAAAAACCCCATGAACACTGATCTTCAGGTCTGCATTTATATCTGCCTGTGTCATGAAGAAATATGCCAAATATACAAAGACACACATGTATTGAACATTTTATGGTAATAAACATGGAAGACACACACACACACACACACACACACACACACACACACATACATATACACGGTTTATATACCAAGTATGTATATAAAAGTAAACAGGACCCAATGGGCAACACAACAGAGTTCAGATAAACAGCACAAAAGAGCTCAGGTGTGAACACACATCAGGACATCTTAATGTGAACATTTCACAGGACTTTTGAATTGCATTTCCATCAAATTTCATCCAAATGGATCTTAAGCGGTCTGTTTTCAGTTCGGAAAATCCAGGGTCATTTTGTAACCACGCTGTGACAGAACAGTACCAGGCTTCACACTGACGCTATGGTGTTAGATGTTGAATATGACCATCTCGCATTTTAACACAGCAATCTATTTTCAATTCTAAAAAGAGTGAAATGTAATATTCTATTTTTCTGTCTCTTTTTTCCAATTCAAAACTGGAGCTGGTTTTTGATTCTCAACCCTGACACATTCAGTTGTATACAGTCCATCCAGTGAATTCCATCCTGCTACTAGAGCAGAGGCGAGCAGTGAGAACACATTTTCATCAACATGTGAGAGGAAGCAGGGTGGAAAACTGAACGACTCCTCAAATAAAGTATAGATTAGCTGCGTGAAACCACTTGTATCCTCTCTGTATCCCTGTCAATACCTAATTTATTTTCTGCTGTCTCAGTAAAGAAAGATGCATATTTAAAATATCGTAATTGTTTCCTCATTGCCTTGATTCCAGTGGAATTAGAACTAAACAAATATGGTATATTCAGCAGTGTTTCTGCACTATTGATTACCCCACAATCTCCACTTTACCCTTAAAAATCACTGCCAGGGATCAAACCTAGACTGAGCTGCTGCCCAATGGACAAGCAACAACACAATGTCAAAAACAATTTGGTGAGCAAAAAAAAGACACCATCATGGAATCTTTGGTCTCCAGTGCATTGCAGTGCACTCCATTTTCTACTGAATATATACATACACTATTAAATAAATGTCCAATGCTGTAATTCTCTGGAGAGGAAAAGGTTGTACTTCGACGAATTGATTGCTAAAATGTTGCACAAAGACATTGAGGATCCTTGCAGCTGCCTCACATTAACACAGTTGCTAACCCAGTACTAGTATTTTCACAATGTAATATTTAAACTAAATTCAATATTGTCGAAAAATCAGCAATGCTCAATTTAAAAGATGCTTGTTACAAGTTTCCACGGAGAGTCAAATGATGAAATGTTCAAAATCTCCCGCTCCTCAATCTAGGTGTAGTCACACCTTGTGATGTAGCTGTAACCCACATGTACACAGGTGTTTCTTAAAACAGAGCTTTCCCTCTGTTTTTTTTTTGTTTTTTTTAATCTCTGTCCATATGAAAAAACTACAACACAATTGAAGCGCTGTCAAGAGCATGTCAAACCAACAGTCAGCGATATAACACTAACCCTAAAGCCATGTTGGCCATTCAAAAGCCCAAATAAAATCTATTGGCAGTAGGCTACCAGACGTCCAACTCCAATATTACAAATCCTACAATGGTGATGTAGTCAAAAACCAGCAATGTTGGCAGTGGGCACTGTAGCAAAGACCTCTGTAGCACTTTCTGACACCTCTGTTCCTCAGTAAAAGTGGAAGCGTACATTTATGTGGAAACATGTAAAAGGTCCTATTGGTAAGGTTAGCATCAGCACTATTTTGGCCACGTCTGCCATTGCACAAACTCGCCTAATATAAATAAAGAGGACAACAGCTCACACTTTGTTGTCACAAGCCACAAACTGGTTTCCTTGCACACGGCACTGCCAACCGAGTTTCTGAATGTCTTCACTCTGGAAGGAGTTTTCTAAAAGGTCTCTTTTTAGTGACCCAAATCTGTGCTTGTGAGTGGACAAAAGGCCAAAATGCATAGAAAAAAAATAATTTTGTCAAATACTTGAGTATTACACTATTCACTCTTTCAACCAAGATTACTGTCTTATTTGACTTTGGAGACATGTTTAATAGAGTGCAGGTACTCTGGTGTATTGCACTGAATGACCGTCACTCATTTAAGTCGCTGCTCCTTCTAAGTCCACATTCTAAGATTGAATACAACATAATGTGACATCAACCCATGTCCCAAAAGGCCCGTCGAAATGTGGTTGGAAAATGAAACACTGAGGGTAAAAGCACTGTATAGAGCCTTTAGGACCCTAAAAACCTACCACATGTAGGTCACTTTCTCAAGATGCAGTTCTCTAATTTGTCTGCAGATATCACATGATGCTGTAACACACGTTGTGCCATAGAAATGAAGAAATGAAGTTGTGGACATGCATGTAACTACCTACTTAATATGGTGAAATATACCCAATTTACCACACTGTCAGCCATTCAAAGGCAACATCTCCATGGCAAACTCTGAGATGATTTATTTAACAAGTTGATGAACACATGAACACTAAGGAATCTTCACATCTGGTGAAGAGATACAAGTTCAGCCCACTGTCCCTCAGCATCTGACAGCTACACACTCATAGACCATTTCCTGGAAGGAGGTAAACACTGAATTGGGACACACTTGTGGGTGTACCATCATAAATAAAGCACTCAGTGTGGCCGTGACTTGTTACATTATGTCTACCTTTGCAGCTTTATTCTAAACCAACTTGTCCCACCATTATTGGTGTTTAGAACACAACATGTAAGAGCTTTGTTGATCTGGGAACCGGCTGAATTACTAATTCCATAGTACCAACCACGGATGAAGTATCGTCAGTGTCCCATTGGCACTGCGTACCATTGTACTTATACTGTTGAAATCATAACTGCAATTTAAATGGTCAGCTTCACATACAACCCCTCAAAACAAAGCAGGTAACCAGAGAGTGAGGTGGCCACTTTCAACAGAATAACAGGACCACAGCAGGAGTCAACAAGGAATCTATAATTTACGAACTGGCTCCCTCCTATGTACAGACACGGTAGATGAGGCGAGAGGAGAGGGAAGAAAAGGAGGATGTGGCTAAACCAGGAGAGCAGTACGTGAAGGCAGAAAGATAAAGACAGCAGTGAGTGGTGAGTAGATGTTTTCCTTGAGGGCTGAGCTATGTAGATCAGAGCTCCTGGGATTAAGTGGTGTGAACTGATGGAGCCAACCCCCCCCCCCCCACGAAAACATCATGGAGGCAGCCCCATTCCATCTAATTTATTCATCTAATAAAGGAGATACTGATAAACATTTGCCATTAAGCTATTCATATGAGACATTGCTTGTAACTGTATTTCATATTTACATGTGACACAGTCATCAAATACAGTTTCAACTGCCTTATGGTGGAGTATTTGATTGCTGTTTTTTATTCCTTTTGATTTGATTTTAAAATATCCAAACCTATGACATTTGTTCTTAGGTCTTCTCTGAGACACTCAGTCTCTGTTAAATCATGGAGAACAAGTTGAGGTACATTCATTTGGGCCTTAAGGTGCCACGATTACACACAGACACGGTTTGTCACATGTAGTCCAGGGCACTCAGAGTCCCTAAGATCACCCTCGACTATATTTTGGGAAATCTGAACACATGAGATCACATTAACATTTTATGCTGCTGTGCTGTCTGACAGTAGCCTCCATGAACAAAAAATATGCATGATCACTCAGGCTTGATTAGGATCATCTGCAAAGCAATTTTTTAAATTTATTTTTTAATGCCCACATAGCTCAAACGATGACTAACATCTCTGTAACAACTCCTCACCCTATCAAAACCTGGTCCAGGCTGGAGAACCTATGGGTGAGGGATGATGGTAATGTCATTACAGACTATCTGCGAGGGCCACACAGCAGAATCCAAGGGGTCACTCTGCTTTATTTTTGGTGTAACAAGTCCTTGGAGGGCACACACAAATACCGCATTCATCCAGTTCTATATGGTGATGGTGCCCCCGCAGTGGCCGACGGGCGCAACTTTCCTCCTCCTCCTGGATCGGACAGAGGCTAGAGAGACTCCATTCACCATGCACGGGCGCGCGGGCGCGCGCACACTCACACGCACACACACACACACACACACACACACACACACACACACACACACACCGTTTATCCCAATCCCTCTCCATCCTGACCCCCAGCAATCAGCCTGGGAGGAGGTTTGCGTTAATTTGATTCATTATTGAGGCTTTTTTTTTTTTTTTAAACAAATCTCACCCCATCGTAAATATCCAAAATCTACGAATACAGATTGTTCGTTTCAATTAAGAATGAATTAAATCGATTTCCTTTCATTAACAGAAGATAATCCAGAGCAGTGACAGTTCAAGATAGAAGATTTAGACGCGCGGTCACAGGCTGCAGGTGGTAAACGACGGCGGACGGACGGATGTGGAATCTGTGGATATTTCATTCATTTTTGCACCGCGGTAATATTTCTGACAACAAATTCACCACTCAGCCATTTCAGCCAAACTGCTATTTTAGAACCCGGCTATTTTGCGCAGCTTGCTGGGTGAGAGTGCGCAGCTCTGTGCGTTCATGCGCTTGGAACAGAGTGAGAGAGCCCAAAGTGGCAGACAGAGGCAGAGGAGATGCAGCTTTCTGCTGTGCACGGGGACGTTTCTACTGTGCCTCTCCAATGCACACTTCCTCTCATCACTTACCCTTTCCACTGAGCAGAAATAACGTCATGTTGGGAAAAAAAAAGGCATTCATTATCTCAACATCCACTTGAACTTGTCCTCCACCATCAACACATAATTCTGCCGAGTAAATCATGAACTAAGAACATCAGCCCACTGCATCGCAGTTGCTTGATTTGAACGGTAAAGTGTGAAAGCTTTCAACAGAATGTCTGAATGTCTGATGAAGCTTGCAGAATTAAAGTCTGGATGTATTTACCGTTAAGGAAGGATCCCATCCGCTGCTTTTCTCCTCTCAGACAATATTCCTCTGTGCGTTATGTCCCGCAAGGATAAGGTGCATTCCTTTCAAAAGCCACATAGCCCCCCAAAAAATCCCTGCGCTCAAGCGTTGGAAATAAGCCTGGGAAACGTTGGCACACTTTTCACTCCAGAGGGTAGAAACTCAGGTTAAATGCGGTCCAACATTTACACGCGCGGAAACAATTTAAGGAAAGCCGTTTAGTCCAAAAACAAACCTGCTGTTAATCCAAAATGTGTTTTTATTCACAACAATAGTTAGATTTATATTCTCCTATATCATGACGCTCCGGGTCTTTTGACGCGCACCGGTCTACATGTTAATGACGGTGATGTTGGAGAAAAAAGAAAGAAGAGTAGGATTTTTCCCCCCCATCGTCCGCTCCTCACGATTCAGGCTGCACTTGGCTGATAAAACACCGTCCTCTCTCTCTGCTCTCTCCTCCTCTCCTCCCCCTCCTCCTCCTCCTCTCCTCCAGCCCTCAGTCTCTCTCGGCAGCTTTCATGGAGCAGAGACGCGCCTAGCGGCCTTGGAGGGAACTCCACAGCCAGGAGTTCACCCCCACCCAACCCCCACCAGGGCCTGCTCTTAAAGATACATGGAAATGCCAGACTTCGTGTACCTTTCAGGGAAGGAATTGTGGACCATGCATGATAAATTATATAATCGTATTGAAAATATGTGGGAGAAAAGATGTCAGTGAGTGAATGAAAAAAAAAAAAAAAAAAAAACAGCTGCAGAGAAATGTACAATTTGACAACCTGGCAAAATGAATTATGAAGAGTTTTTAAAATATATGGACAATGATGATTGTTTGGGAAATCTGCCTCAAAGGCCTTAGAACAAGACAACTTCTGTCTTGAAACCCTTAAAAAAATAAAACTAAACTAAAAAACTCCCTCAAAAACACTTTACAGGGAAAAAGAGAAAGCAACAAGAGGAGTAATCTATTTTCCAGGCAGACTGATGGCTTAGCAAGAAATGTAGTGTAGTCAACAGACATAACAGTGGAATATAACTAATATGTATGACTGCAACAAATGATTACTTTTATTATCCTTTATTCAAACAGTCTTTTTTATCACCTCCTCCAAAGAAGTTCTGTTTTCAGTCCGTTTGCTGCTCTGTTTGTCAGTCAGTCGGTTTATGGATAAACTACTAGCCTGATTTTCATGAAACTTGGTTGCAGGGTGTAGCATGGGCCAAGGAAAGGGCAAATACACAAACTATTTTTCACTTTCATTAACATTGTAAAATAGGATATTTTTTGTTGACAAAATAAATGCCAGAAGTGAAATCATAAAACCCAGTGGATGGCAGTCAAGTTCAATAGTGACAAAATATAGCTAGTTGTAGAAATGTGATGACTCCATATCACAGTCCACATTCATGGGTACCAGTAACCCTCTGGGATAGCTGACACATCATGTCAGAACCGTCAAATACCAACACACTGTCACGCTGCCCGAAATCTCATGCAGACGCACAGGGTACACTGTAGCACCTGTATTTCCTGTTACAATATTAGACGGGACAGCTGCTGTAGCCATCCAACACATTCTCATCTCAGCGATGCACAAAATCTTCCTGCCACAAAGCCTGTCTAACATGTGGTTAATGTTGGGAAGTGGTCGCACATTGGTTTGGTTTAGGCACTAAAACTACTTGGTTAGGTTCAGGCATCAAAACTATTTGTTAGCTTAAAGATAAGATTGTTCACTGCTGGTTGGTCATGGGACATGAACCCTGGTCTCCTGGGTGAAAGTCTTCTGTTTGCCTGACCTATCCATCCATCTCACCTTACTCCAATGTCTAATATTGACGTGGATGGGTTTATATTGGAGTTAGCTGACTGATTTGCATATCATAGAAGAGTAGAGTATTGTCCTTGATGGAGGTCTGCACTCTTTGAGTGCTTTTCTAGTGAATTAATTCTATCTATCTATCTATCTATCTATCTATCTATCTATCTATCTATCTNGTGAATTAATTCTATCTATCTATCTATCTATCTATCTATCTATCTATCTATCTATCTATCTATCTATCTATCTATCTATCGTGTGTGTGTATAGAGAAAGAGAGAGAGAGAATGTGAATCTCCATGAGCAATTCACAGAGATAATGTGTATAATGTAAAATGGACCATTATACTTCCCTAAAGTCTAAATGGACATCTTTATATTAGTCATTTTGTCCACAGTCCAAATCCCACAGAGCAAACCTTTGAAACTTAGAGTAGAACAAGGTGATGTTTGGCATTTTTCCTTGTCACCTGTCAATCAACTAATCAAATGATCATCTGTTTTAAATCAAAATAAATGTTTGCACTTTATTTTACATCCAACCTATTTTGCTTCAGAAATGTATACTTGCATCCAACCGCTCATCACATGATGTTTTTGAGGTGTGAGCTGATTCATCAAACAGTGATTTTTCCCTCATTAAAGTTTCATTTGAATACTTTTTAATGGCTGAAAAGGTACTGAAAACTAAAGAGGGTTTGACAAGAAAATGTTGAACTATTTAAGTCTGAATAGTAGAAAATCAACATTTCTAAATTATTCTGCATAAAATGAGGTTTTGTGATTTCTTACCCCAGTAATCATATGTCAGGGACCCCTCTGGTTGGGCATTTTAAAGGATTTTTGCTGATGCACTTTTTTCATAGCTGGATTTTCTAATTTGCCTACCTTCACTGCCTCAAATCCCCTCTGAAATCAGACTGGGTCAAGCAAAACAGGAAATTTCTCTCAAAATCTCACCTATGCATCCCTGGTTTAAACTTTGACTCCTATTCTTTCCACTCTATATGCTGTACCTTGACTTGACTCTGTGAAATAAAAAAAATATGAATCATTTCATTGATATGCAGACCATACACAGCTGCATCTACTGGTGAAGTGGAACGACCCCGGTGGCCTGGCATCTCTCAACCCCTGTCGAACTGATAAGAAGTTCTGGATGTCACAAAACTTTCTACAACCAAATGAAGGTAAGTCTGAGGATGTTCCGTCCACCCAGAGCTACTGTTAAATGTTTGGTAGACCTTTGATGCTTGACCTTGCATGTTTAACCATCAACACACTAAATGTTTGACTCTGAATTACTTTTTGTCTTTTAGGTGAAAGTTGGGCAAATGGGTCTCATTCAGCTTTGTTATACAATATATTTTTATTGTGTTTTTATTTCATATTTTACATATTAAAATGTCTCTTAGAAAGTCTCTTAGTTACTGTTCGTCATAATGTAGCTTCCAGGCCTCTAACAGTAACAGGCACCTAATATTTTTATATCAAATCAGGGGGTTAATTGAGCCATTGTACAGCACTCCATGTATCAGGGCAGACACATACAGTTGTGTTCAAAATGAATGTGGTATTTTACTTTTCTTCCATCAGACAGTTTACAGGATTTCAACTCACAACCTCTCCATTATGACCTGTTGAGCAATCAGGGCTTTACAAGTACACTCAGAGCATGTTCTAATCCTACTAATCATCTTTTAACTTTGTCTCTTATGTCCACTTCAGAATTAAATGGTTATCTAATTCAGAGATTATTTGAGCCAGCCTCTCATTAGGGCAGTGGCATGTCAGGGTGGGCAATATCACTGGCAGTTACCCCTTCAACCGGTGAGTGACATAATCATCATTATGATACTCTACTGATCATTACTGTTGCACAACTGCCACAGAGCCAGAGACACTCAGATCATGTGTCATAGTGGTGTGAGCAACATTTTGTTTCTATGAGTGCACTGCTAGAGAGTTACAACATCAAAGAATCACCACAGAGTTCTGATATTCACGACCAGCGCATATTAAAACAAGCCACATGTAGGCTGGATCAAACTCAGAAAAGTACATTTCTATGATGTTTCTGTTGTATAGAGAAAATCTGTCCATTTACTCTGTGATCAGGCCTTTTTACTTTGAACGTGCAGCTGCCCAGATCCAGAGTTCAGTTCATCAAACCTGTGACAAATTTGACCACCTTTTTTGTGTGCCAAAACGAGACTGAAACATAATGATTTGAGTAAAAAGGCTATGAGTAAAAACTAACAACAATGTGGAACACAGAGAAATTGTAATGCCCAAAACTATGTCCTGTTCAGAAGTTGATTTAGTTCAGTTTCAGTCAGCAGTGTCATCTAACATAACTGGTTCTTGACAGGAACACAGTAACAGATTTACGGACTAAGATTAACTACAAAAACATGCAGCCAGCACACTAACAATCTAATGTGACATTGTTAAGGGTTGTGGATGTTGACATGACATTATTGTTAGGTTCAGTCACCTGTCTTTCCTGTTGGTATTTGAAGGAATGAGTACAGGATTAATGTCAGCAGTCAACTGTCTAAAATGTCCTTTATTCATGACAGAAATGAAAAAACCTTTCCTTTCTTGACATTTTATGAGTTTTCAACTGCGCGAATATATTGGCCAAAGCCGTTTGGAAAATTGTAACGTATCAACCGACCTTAGTCTTGTGTACAAAATTCTGACGTTTTGTTGACCCCTGCATCCACCTCAACCCTAGGTGGACTTTGTTGTTCTATTATAATGGCATTAAATGATGTTATTTTGAGCAACTTGCTGAAAGGACTGATAGGAGAACAGTTCACATTTTGTCTTCTGAAAACAGTATATTCAACCCCTGGTTTTCTGCACACACCCTGTTACTCATACTCAAGCCTGTGCTCAAAACATTTATGAGAAAATGACCCCAATGGTGCCAATGGGAAGGTATCTTAACAGTACTGACTGAATCTACTCGGTCTGCAAAGCTGACACTGATGGTGTTCCCTGCCCCATTTACCCTCACTCAAACCTGCCCACAGTGGTGTTCAGACCACAGCTCACAATGTCTTCCTTTGGGGGAATATAATTAGATTTAATAATTAGATTTGTGAATTGCCCTGTGGATTAACCTACTCTCTGTCTAGTGGTGAAATCCCAGATCTGCTTGAGCTCATCCCTGCTCCCGCTGACCTCCGCCCAAGTGCTCACACCATTATTGTTAAACAGTACTCACGTTAATAGCATTAATGCAAGGTCCTAGTCTCTATTGTCTTGCTCAGCTTTTAACAGTAATACACTTCTTGACTCGGATGCTCTGTTGACATATTCTGGTCAAGATGAGTAACAGGAGGTTTTCTGTAAGGCTCACAAGATCTGCTGTGTCATCACTTATATTTAGTGTTCATGTGCAACCCCCAGGTTCTTTTCTGACCCCATCTACCTGAGTTGAGCTCTGTCTTTTTAATGTTAGAGTTCTCTCTATCCAGACTTTAATCTTAAATGATTTTATCACTTCTAATTTTAAGAGAAACATGGTTGGGATCTGGGGAATCCTGAATCTTCAGATTTTTATCATCCATTCTTCTTCCGTGTTCTTGGGCCCACACACAACCATGGACATACTATGGAATTGGTGCTTACTTATGGTATGAAGAATGGTCTTACACTTACACACACAACAATAATTAAACCTAGCATAGGATTGGAACTCTGGATCAATGAAGAATGACATTCACACACATAAAAGACAAGGTAGAAATGTGGGACAGAGGCAGAGAAGACAAGGCTTTTGGTTGCATCATCAACAAATGAAAGAGTAAAAGATTTCTTTGAACGAACAGGTTGAAAATGTGAGGGCCAACTATTTCTCTGTTTTAACCCATACAAAGCACAGCCCAGAAATCTTTTTAACACTGTGGACCATCTCTTAAATCCTATACGTTTTTATCAATGTTAAGTCATCTAGTGAGGAATGTCTTACATTTTTAACCTTTTTAATAATAAAATCATTGAGATACAATCAAACATTGCTGCTTTTGATTCTTTCATTGATTCCTTCTGCCCCAACTGTGCTATTTTATCAAGTTGTATACCAGTCCCTTTAAATGACTTTTTGACCATTATGACGCACCTGAAACACACTTGGTTGCTTTGAATTATTAAATTCTTTAAATTCTTCTTCATTTTTTTCGGACTGTGTAATAGAATATCTGAAGACTGCCTGTGTGCAATCACTCTTTAAAAAAATCTACCCTTGATCCATCAGAATGCAGCAATTACAGAGCAGTTTCAAAAATGACTGCTTATTGCAGAACTCTTTGAAACGACTGTCTCCATACAACTTCAAGTGCTGAGAGAAAACAACATTAATGAAAACGTACAGTCAGGTTTTAGACAACATCACAGGTCTGAGAATGTGCTTATTAGAGTAACAAATAATCTGTTGAAAATGGACGGTACTGCCTTTCATCCTCATAGCCTACTGCTAAGTCTAAGGACAGTTTTTGATATGGTTGACCTCAAGAGGCTGCAGCACTGGGCTGGTATATCTGGGATTCTAAAGTGGTTCTGTTCTTACTTGACAAATCATATATATATATTTTTGGTTGTTTCTACTGGTGACCATGTCTCCTCTTAGTTCTTAATAACTTGTGGAGTCCTCCAGGGTTCGATACTGGGACAAATTTTATTATTATGTTATTGTGAAATGTCAGCATTGTATCAGAGGCAGAGCTGACACTATAGTCAAACACTCTGAACAACAGCCACATTTAACATTAGATTTCCTGCTAAAATCTCCTCTGATATAACTTACAAACTCGAGCACACATCTTTCCAGTACCTTAGCTGGTTGTACAAGCCACCAAACAAACATTCATGGCGAAGGTGCACTGCTAAGGTCAGTTTGTAGGCTAGATAGGTAATTAGTTGCCCACCTGCAGCACATTAAACAGCATGTTAATGCATCTACAATGTTTTCATCGTTTTCATATCTATATATATATCAATATTTATACTTTTTGAATTTTTGCAGTTCCACTTGGATTTGGATCACAATTTGAAATTTTTACTCAGATAAACATTTTTTGTTTGGTAAAAAGAATTGACCCTTCCCTAAACCTCTCCTCCAAGCAGTAACTATCCAATCATACCTTAGTAGCTCCAACAGTCCTGTCAAGCTTTGCACGTCTCTACATATTGATGCAGTGTGTATAAGGCTCTATGAAGAGCAATAGTCTGTATGTCAATAGTTTGAAGGATGACATCTTTTTTGTAACTGTCAAAAACCTAAAACACAAGATCAAACATGTGAGAAATTGATTTAACTTTGTCTTTATCTGCCCTAACATAAACTGCAAATGTCAGCATATCTGGCTAACCAGCTTACTACTTACAGTGGTAACCAAGCATTACGTTCAAAAGTAATGGGCATGTTATTATCTCTCTACATTATATGTTCATAAAGGTTACATTGGAAAAATAGCTGTTCAGGACAGACACATCCACTGTTTGTGGATATCTCAGTCTGTGAGCCAAGACACAAATACATTAGGATTTAGTGTAATGACAGCAGCTCAGTCCTGTTCTTTGTTTTTGGGAAGTTCACACTCCAGCAACTCCCGCAAAATGTCTGATACCATCACATTTATCATCATTAGCTCATTGCTTATTCATCATGTCCATACTATTTGACAATACCCAGCCTAAATCTAGTCACTGTAGCATATTTTTTTCAATAGTTAACACCAAAACAATTCAACTGTTTTTATTATTGTTTACATTTTATTTTTAATACCACGCTATGGGGCAAACTATCTCTACACTGAAATATACATACAATGCTTCTCCTATGTATACATTACATTAAGGTGACCATATTTTCAGACCCCCAATGCAGCATTTTTATTGTCAAGAATTTTAGAAAAGGAAGGAATAATCTTGTTGCTAGCTCTTAGGAAAAGACAGACTTACTCTTCAGCATTGCCCTTTACTGTTGGCATATTGACAAGTTCTATGAGAAAGAGCCACAAGTGTCTTGTCAAGTACCTATGACTCACTGGCAGACAATGGCCTTGACAACGACACACTGATTGATTAACATACATACAGACAAATCAGCATTGAATTCAGATGCACTGTTTATGTTTCTTTCACCTCAAGAACATCGCCCACCTCCGGCCATCCGTCTTCTCCACAGCTGCAGGGACCCTTATCCACACCTTCATCACCTCTCGTCTGGACTTCTGCAACAGTCTACTTTTTCGTTCAACTTCAAAAATTCTCACTAAGCTCCAATATATCCAAAACTCTGCCGTCATTTGCTCACCCACTCTTGGACCCATGACCACATCACCCCCATCCTGTACAAGCTCCATTAGCTACCCATCCCCCAGGGAATCCATTTTAAAATCCACCTCGTGACCTACAAAGCCCTCAATAACCTGGCCCCACCCTACCTGACTGAGCTCACACTCCCACCCGCACACACCGCTCTGCTGATGCAAACCTCCTGTCCCCCCATCCGGACCAAGTACAAATCCTGGGGTGACATTCTACTCATGCCCTATATTTGATTTTTTCTTTATGATTTTATTAATTTATTTATTTTTGCAAAGCGTCTTTGAGTGTCCCGAAAAGCACTATATAAGTATAATGTATTTTTATTATATTTTATATTGGATGAGGTAATGATCAGTGGGACAGAACATGATAAATGTCTATATATGATAGAGTATGATATTATAAGTTTTATTTCATTGTGTTAAAAACCAGAAGGTTTCATTTTACAGACATTTGTTGGGACTCCTGGATCCTGGATGAACTGGGATGTCTGGTCACTACACATGACATGGATCAACAACCAGTGAGGATGATGATGTTATGCCTGGAACATGTATCTTTAGACTTAGTCTTTTAGCATTTTATCATGTACTCAGCCTTCTAATATATGTTTAAGACCCTTTTACAGAGTCCTCATTTTTAAGTGTATCACATGGAAATGTCAGCTGGATGCTAACTTCTCAACTCACAGAGTTTAAGCCTTATCATTAGCTTACAATAGCTAGCTACACTTGTAAAGTCATTGTTGTCAGCTATAAATGAGAAGCCTGCTTTTGTTATTTCTTTGAGGAATTGAAGACACAGTGTTTTAAAGATTACTGTGAACTTCAGTGGTCAATCTGCCACCATTATCATTGTACACTCCATGTGTGGAATGGAAAGCTTGACAGGCAGAGCAACAGCAACTATGGAGATCAGGGCTTAACATAGGGTCAACTGCCGTGAGTAATGCATGTATTCCTCACTTTCAAAAGTATAAACAAAACGTACTGAAATAACCATGTATGCCAGAGGTCCTTCAGCTTTTCGGTCATTGCAGATGAGTCAGTCATCTTCTCCTTTCCTCCCATCTGCATCCCTCTTTCTAATACATTTCTAAAACCTTTGTGTTTACCTGTTGCCATTCAAATTTCCATTACTGTATCAGCATTTGTGAGAGGCACTGCAGTACTATGCTCAGGAAAACAGCTGCATGGTGAAGCTGAGGTGAAATGTCACAAAATTAAATTTTGTTTGTTTTATGTTGGTGATTTCAAGAACATTATTCCATTAAGAACATATTGAGGCTTAAAGAAAAGTGTTTATGGGCAGTAGGAGATTTGAAGTGGAGCAAGAGTGGATGCCATCCATGTGTTAACCTGCCATCTCTCTCAATCTCCCCTAAGGGTCACTAATAGGCACACTGTAGTCCTGGTCTGGACCCACATGCTGTCTCATCCGGTCTTGGATCTATAGACAGTAAGTTACTGAGCATCATAACATTTTGAAGCATTTCCACCATAGCGGCTCAGGAAACTCACAGACAGAATGCATACATTCTAAATCATCTGACAGGATGCTACTCAGTCAATCAAATCTATGCATTCTGGTGCACATTTTATGTATCAAGGGACATTTAGAATAGATATGACAACATGTGAGCTACAATAAATTGGTCTCGTTTTCTAGACGATGATGAATTATCAATCAATCAATTATCTCTCGCTCAAAAAAAATGCTAATTAAAATATTTAGCAGTGACACAGTTAAATCCTTATAAAACAAACTCTGGGGAAATTTAGTCATCCACGTAATTTAAAATTTTCTAAAAAAATATATTTTTGGTTAGAGTAATCAATACCTAAAACAATAAGTTAAATATAAATTCTGATTTGATTTTAATAGTATTTTGTAGTATGCTGCCAACAGAACAGAATTAACAAACAGATGACTTTTCAAAAGTGTTTTTTCCAGCTGACCGAATGGCTCGAACAATACAAAGCTAGTTCAGAGAGTTTGTGAGAAACAACTGTTTCTTTGGTCCACATTTGGCAGCACTGCACATTGTCTTTACTAGATAAACACACGGTGGATTTAACTCTACTTGCGATGCACTCTCTTGACATGAGTTTCCTGTCTGTAGTGTTTAGTTGACTGATTCTTAGGGCCTTTGGGTCATATTGATCGTACCTCTGCCTCAACAGCATCAAACTGTGTGCTCCACACACACACACACACACACACACACACACTGCTGATGCAATCCACACCTCAAGCACTTACCTACATAACTGCAATGCCACATGCACACGTTTATACACAAACGTATATGTATGGGTCACACCACCCATACCTAAGATGCCATATGCATATGCATACATGATGGCACACACACATGCAAACACTTATGACACTAATATCACAAAAACCTTCTTTATGTAAGTGCAGTACACACACTTGGAAAACCCACATAAAGCTGCAATGTCTCACTCAAAATAGGTACAGTGTCACAAGTGCACACACCATCTGGTTAGCGCGCACATTTCCAACCTTCCAAAAACAGATACAGAACTCAAAATGTCATCCACACAAAACACCTCCAATGACAGACACACCTCCATGTGCCTGTGATGTCACACACTGTGCACTTTCAATGACCCGTATCTACAGTAAATCTGCTATGGTATGCACATTCTGTATCTTTGAGAACCTGCATCTTTTATTAAAAATATTCTTAAAGGCTTGCTAAGGCAATAGCATCTGGGTTTTCCTGAATAGAAGAAATGTGTCTGAGGTTTCCTGACCACATTCTTAGGTGAGTAAGCTATGAGTCATGTCCTGGGTGGTACAATTTGAGCATTTTCTCAGTAAAACAAAGATAAAATGACAATTATTTCATTTTGTGGTGGGAAGCTCCAGAACACATAAATTGACTTTGTGGTAAGATTGCTTTCTTAACTGCTGTTTTGAAGGCCAAAAATGGACCTTTAATTCAACATGGATGAGAAGTCCTTAGAGTTCTAGGAAAAATTAAAAATGTGAACATAGAATTCTATAACCACTCTGCAAACTCCTTCTGCTGAACATCACATAATTGATCAAAAGCTCCAGAACAACTACAGAATCGACTCTGGCAACTGTTTTGTTATCATCCAACAACAATATCTCAGTGTGGATTTATGATCTCTTACATTCAAAGCTTCACTGAGAGCTATACAGCAGGGATGAATCTCTGGATATTGACTGCTTAAAAAAATCTACGGTGGCCCTGAGGGTCAAAACAAAACAACATTTCAGAAAATACAGCATCTCAGGAAATTTGACATTAAACAGATTATGGAAAAAGTTTGCCAGCACTTCCTGTTTGTGACTGGACAGAACCCACGTTCCTGGTGACAGTTCAATGTCATTTCCTGTTTGTGTAGTGTACTTTTCTCCGTATTCTTGAATGAATGAGCTTGAATAGACTTGGGTTCTGTCCAATCACAAATAAGAAGTGTTTTCCCACCATTTCTCTATTCTGACATGTCGTTCTTTGCAAAATGTGTGACCCTCAGGGCCACCATAAAATTCAAACATAGGAAGTGCAGCCTAAGCCAACAAGACTGATTCAACAACTGAAATATTTCAACCATTGTTGGCTGGATTGCCATGTAATTGTATGCAGTGTGGAGTTTGCTATCCCTCCAGCCATGCCTCTAACATTTTCAGTTTTATTTGAACGTTTTCAGGGACTCTGGATGATCATGATAATCAGCAGCTGATTTAGGTCTTCTCCCTTTTATCTCTCACTTTATTCGTAGAAGCACACTGTGAGCCATTCTTGTCACAGTGTTTACTGTCAGCCACAGTCACTGTATTCTTGCAATATCAGAGAACACAATATTTTGAAACATGGCAACATCATATCTCTAAAAATGAAGCAAACAGATTTATTCCAGTACGTATTTCCAAAAACCTAAATGTCTGTTTCTATTCCAGTGTGTTTGGACACGTCATCACCTCATCTCCCTTCTGGTGATTTGCTTTGTTATGTGTTCTTGTGTCTCTGTGTTACATAACGCATTAAACATTGCATTTTAATTAACAGGCACCATTTTACACCTCATGCAACTGTAGGGAGAGCATTAGTCAAAGTTCTTTTATTTTTCAGTGTCTAAAAGTCCCTCTGTGACCTTCAACATGAAGAAATGACATGTCTTCCAGCAATAATGGCATGACTTCCCATTCTCTCCACCTCTTTCATCATCTCATTGTGTCTTTTTTCACTTCCCCTTTGCTACTGCTGTGATTGTTATTCCAGCAGTGAAGACTGAGGGTGGCCTTGCTGCTATTTCATCATCTATGGACACAGATTGTCCTGTTGTGTTCACAGTGGGTATTTTTGTAACCCTCCTCATCTTTTGGCTTACCTTGACTGGGAGGACAGATTGTCATTATTTGGGAATAGGGTTGCACAAGCACACTTCAAACAAATCAGAAGTGACAAAAGGTTTTATTTGGATTTATTAAGTCAATTCAAGGTTTTATTAGTTCAAATGTCTTAACTAGACACACGCACAGTAAGTACAGTACACTCATCCAAGTGCTGCATTTAAGTATTGTTTGGGTCAAAGGTCGTATCGAATGGTGAACATAGCGTACCAAACTTGAGCAATTCAGGACGTAGACATGTACAATTAGTCTCCTGCTAGATTAGGAACCTTTGGAGTAAACTATCTTGCTATATATACAGTAGTTAAGAGGAGTCCCATGTAATGTGATATATAAAAATTAGTGCTGTCAATGGATTAAAATATTTAATCATGATTAATCTCATGAATGTCATAGTTAATTTGCGATTAATCGTAAATTAGTCGCACATTTTTATCTATTCTAAATGTCCCATTAATTATCATTTCACACTAACATTCTCACTTTGAGCAGTCATTCACATTTGAAGCAAAATCTCACACAATTTTATATATATCTGTCAATAAACAGATGACAAAAAAAATAAATATTTGGGTACAAAAAAACCCCTTCAACAAGCCTTTCTAAGGGATCAAAACAGGGTGATACAAGATAAAGTTACAAAGTGCACATCATTGTAAACTAGGACTCAGCCTATACTGCAGTTAAACCATGGCTTAAACTTTCCTTTCTTAAGCCATCCATTGTCGCCTGGTTTTGACAAGGAGGCGGTGGAGAATTCGCATTAGCCGTGTGTTTGGCCATCAAGTGGTGTTTCAGACTGGATGTGCTACGGTGATAATTCAGTTCACACCAACAATACACACAGATAACTTTGGTCTTGTCAGTCGACCCATCTGGTAACTTTTTGAAACTAAACTTTCCATTTAGAATCTTGTTCGCATCCATTTCGGCGTTTCGCGCTTGACATCCACACAAACTGGTAGCCTACTTTTGTACAGCTAGCAAGCAGGTAAGACCAAACACGTGAGTGGGGCGTGCCTATTGTTTTGTTTCCGGTTTACAACCGGATACTGTAGTTTTCCTAAAGTTACTAGCAGTGGCCACGGCTTATAAAAAACTACAAGTTCACTAGGTCACAAAGAACGTTAATCTGACGATAAAAAAAAAAAAAAAATGACGCTGTTAAAATTGATTCGCGTTAACGCATTAATAATGCGATATTTTTGACAGCACTAATAGATATATATTAATGCATGTACATTTGCATATCGTGGTAATGATACCTCTTTAACTTTAGTTGGAATTCAATTTAAGAACTTTTACTTGTAAACTCTTAAAGTATTTTTACATTGCTGCATTCCTACTTTTATTTCATACTGTATCTGAATACTTGTCAAAAAGGTAATGACCTTGGCATTCAAACACACAAACATGTAATGAAATGAGATGTGGAAAATTGTTAGATTAAATACTAACATCACAACATTAATACAACACCAATTGGAGATTATTACCTCAAAAGGAGTGTAATATTTATTCAGTAAGATTATAAGATTGGCCTAATTCAAAAGGATAATGACCGTATTATGATTATTATTATTTTTATTATTTTTATTATTATTATTACTGAATAAGTAAGATAAGTACATTATCAGCAACTTCATCTCCCACACTTATTTAGTGATTCCTTTCCCTCCCTTCCTCTCTCAGCCTCATCTGATCTCTGCGGGGTTCTCATGTCGTCATGCAGTGCAATTGCTTCCATATGCCTCTCCAAGATGATAGCCACTAGGCACATCCCATTGGCATGAAAATGAAAAAGGAAAAGGAGTCCATCCAAAAATCCTGAGTAATCTACGGTCTCTCTTAGGCCCTTATGGCATAGTGAAAAAAAAAAAAAAAACTAGATTGAAAAAAATTGATGTAAAACTTTGTCCAGTGCTGCGAAACTGCCAAGGCCAAGACTTTATACGATTTACTGCAAAATCTTTTTGTACAGGAAAAAGGTCAGTGGGGATTTTCTCATCAGTAGCAACATTTTACGTGTATTTATTATTACAGAGCATTTCTGTCTTTTTGTGTAGAGCTAGTTTAAGTTAGTCCTAAGCTAAGTAAGGCCCCTTTACACAATTTTAGGTGGTCAGTCAAAATCAGTGGTCTTACGTCATACTTCTTGACATGTCAGTCGATGGCCAAGTTGGAACAATCCAGCATTTGCTTAGGCTGCTGAGCAAGCAGTGAGCTCCATGCTGACTTTTGTTTTCAGTGAAAATGACATAACCGAAATTTAGACTTTACATACATTGACTTCCACAACATATCAAATTCAGTCATTGATGGTATACAAAACTTATAAATGTGATAATTTTACTCTTCTACCAGAAAATCTGAAGAACAACAGAAAAAGTAAGTCAGAGAGGGAGGATACCAAGTTAGAAAACAAACATTGTCATTATTCACATTCAGCTGTAGGCCGTTGTGTTCTAGTTAGCTGCTTTGAAGCATTATGCACTGCTCTTCATCTCAGCTTTGACTGGATCTTGCTCTTCAATCTTGCTTGACTTGGTCCAGCCCCTTATCATTTTCAACTGAATTTAGTTGTCAGGAGTATGAGCCAACCTTCAGCCGCTGTTAACACATCCTTTCACAGCACAGCGCCAAAAATAGGTCACAAGATTAAACAGTTTAAGAAAATGCTCCATTGCTGTCACTATTGTTGCTAAGACAGTTTGAGCAGCAGGTTAATGTTGAATGGAAACTCACGTTCAGGGAGTCTGGCACCAACAGCCTTCTGTATGATGTTTACCACTCTCAGCAGAAGCAGTATGTGTAATTGATATGTCTGCCTCATAAGAACAAATCAGCTGTGGCCCAGGACGGATATTTTACCAATGTGATAATAGCAGGTCTTTGTCAGTCCCAGTAGGACCAAACGATTCCTCACTAAAATTGATCAATCAATCACTTGAGGAGCTCGGAACACTGACTGGAGAAATTTATCGACCTGCAGCACCAAAGCCAGCCTGTGTGTGTGTGTGTGTGTGTGTGTGTGTGTGTGTGTGTGTGTGTATGTGTGTGTGTCTGTGTCTGTGTGTCTGTGTGTGTGTGTCTGTGTGAGTGTAAATGACTGACAAAGCGTGTGTGTGTAACTGAGTGGGCATTGGTAAGATAGCATGGGTGAGTCAGTCTGAGCTTGCATGTTCCTGAATGTGTTTCTGTGTGCATGTGCCTACAGGCTAAGTCTGTGAGAGGCCAGATGTTAGTGGAGACAAAGAGAGTCTGGGGACCAGCCACCATTGGCAAGTGAAAATACACATACACATACACACACACACACACACACACACACACACACTCACACACACACACAGACCTGCACCTATTAACAGAGACAGACTTACAAGTGTGTGCATGGAACCACACAGTCTTGCATTGCATACAGTCACCCTTATATCTACTATGTATGATATGCTTTCTCATACAACCACATACACGATTTACATTTACTTGCTTGGATTATAATTGCCACATGTGAAGCAGACCAAGAAATAGGACTGGGAATTTGCACTAATGCAATTTAAGTACAGTAAAAAAAATAAATAAATAAATAAAATAGTGAACGAAGTGAAGACATTTAATGTGAATTAAAAACAAAATGAAAACTGCTGCAGAGCAGTGAGTCAGGGTCACACAATTTGAGGAGGAAGAAGAGGATGACAAATAAGAAATACAGGATTGTCCATCAGTTGAACAGCTGGACCAAAGTTGTTATTAAACCTTGAAGTCTCTAATTCACACAACACAATGCCTGAGTAGGTATGAGATATTTAGTCTTCATCACATATGTCTTGAACTCCCAACCTTGTCCATTAAATGCTGTGGTCATGTTGAGCTACTCAGAGAAATAGACTCATCCACCACGGTTGCACCCGGCCATGAATGTAAAGGAAAACAAGTACACTCCAGTTATGGACTATTATTATATGTTAAAAAATACTGTACAGATTTTATGTATTTAGAATACACCAAGAAAGTCTCTGCTGATCTAGTCTAAAGCATTTTGGAAACTAATCAAATGAGAGCTCCTTTTTCTTGCTCGTCTCCTTCCAAAAAAATCTAACAGAAGCATAAAGGAATCACCTGAAGCAATACAAACGAACTTGACCAAACAAGGATTCATGTATATGGAGCAAAGCCCATGAAAACCATTTCTCTCGACGCGATCAGAGATTTGACTCATGAGTTAAAGTCAACATGGATGATTCATTACAGAAATGAATACAAATTTGAGTAAAAAGATAATGCACATGGAGTCAGGAATCAGGAAGCCGACCTGATGGAGATCTGCAAATCTTCAAGACAAAACAACGTAAGACAGTGAACCAGTGAGGAACATCTATGGACCAAACAGGAAAAGTGATGAGTCAGTTTATATGCATCAGGAAGCAACATGGATACATTTTGCTTTGTCCTTCCACTGATGGAGCTTTTACTAGTATGCTACTGCTGGCTGAAGTCTGGACTTTAAAGACAGACAAACCTACATGAACAAGATATAAGGAATAGGTGCATTACCTTAATGGGTATTTTTGAATGCTCATTATTCTTAATGTAGAAAACAACTCAAAGGCTATTGCAGAGGATGCTTGTGGAAGACTTGAGTCATTCATTTAAGAAAAATAGATAAATGCCTTTAAAGCAGTGAGCTGCTTTGGAAATGTATACATCAAAGAAAGGACGGTGAAGAGTGGTCAGATGGAGAACCGGAAACACTACTCACCCACCGTCAACCAAGAGTCCAGACAGAAGCAACAACTTTCCAGACTTCAAAATCACTAAATATACGTCCTCTCAAATTGTCAGTTTTGGTTTAGGCAAAGAAAGTCTTCTAAACGACAACTAAACTAAATATTTCAATCTGCTTTGGACATTTAATCTTCTTTCTATAGCAGCTGAAAGCGTCTGAAAAACTAAATCAGAAGTTCGATATAAATTGAATTACACTCAAGCTCCATTTGTCCAAGTATCTTCTTGGAACTTCAACATTTTGGCAGGGAACAAACTCGGTTTGTGTCATCTTCATCTGAAGCTTTTGTGTGAAGATCTACTTTGTCAGTGCTTGTAGCTTTCGTGGCTGGAGGAGCAGTGATGGAGCAGCATTGTAACTACAGCAGTTGTTTTAGCAGCAACAAGAATGACAGCAGGTGAAGATACAAATCCATCAATGAAAAGTTTTTCTGTCGTTATTGTCACTTCATCAGTTTCAGAAGCTGTTTTTGTGTTTCTGTCTTTGCCAATGTGTTGTAATTGATCTGATGATAAATGGAATTTCTGTTCCCTCTGTGCAGTTTGTAATGTCAGGATAGCTTTAGTTTGGCCTGATATTCAGACACGGTCACCACATTTGGCACATCTGACACTGAAACTCTGGGTTGAATTCTCTTGCTTGTGTGATTCTGTTTGTTTGTCCTGGGGGTGAGGATGTAATGTCTGTTTTTCGAGTGTTTGTAGTCACTGAAGGTCTTCATGTCACTTTCAAAATAATATGAGCTCTCGTTTTTTTCAGTTTTCACCTGATGTATTCCTAAAAATAGAATATAATTTTCATGTATTTTCCTCAAAAATGAAAAACTTGTATGAAGAACAGATATCCAACTGTTATCCAAACTTAACTGAATCAAATAATGTCCACTGAAATTTCTGAAAAGGTCTTACTTGGGTATATCTTTGACCATTTTGTTGCGGTTGCTTTATTTGGTCTCACATTAAATCTTAGAAATTCTGAAAGTATCCAGACATATGCTGTTGGCCACTTTCCATTTTGTGAGGAAGAAAATAGATTTATTAAGTTTGGACTATATTTATCCTGTATAATTTCCATCATTCTCATTTGTTTTGCATTCTGTTTTCATTGAATTTGTTGAAGACTAATCAAGAAACAAAGCCTGTAAGTAATCATACATACCATTAAGTAATATGTAACTTTGAACTGTTTCTGTTGAGTTGTTTCTGAATGGATTGGGATCTTCAGGTTGGACTTTAAATTTCAGCTGGATTAGAGGAAATAATTAACACTTGTTCAGAGTCAACAGGTAACAGATAACTAGAGGGTGAGTGAAACCGCAACACATTTGTAAATTAAAAATATCTTTGTAATCATGGGTCTCCTAGTCATACAGCACAGTGGCTGAATAGACATTAGCATGTCCATTCTGCATCACCCAGGACACAAACATGTAACCTCAGACACTGATGGCAGGTCATGATCTTGAGAGACCTGACAAATGAGAACACAGAAGCAGCTCACCAGGTTGCACATAAAGGCAGATTTTAAAGTAGTGTCAAAAATTCACGTAACAAGACAAAATTCAAAAAAATTGTTTACTTCATCTACACAACATACAGATGTCTGTAACTTATTTTTACAAGGACTGGATACAAGGATTATTCCATAAGTGCCAAACTGATGTTTAAAGATGCTCTGTTTCCCTCCCATACTGCAATAATAATAGTAACACTGGCAAATACAAGAGGCTCTGGCTGCAGAGCTACCCAGCTCCTAATTAAATCCAGGGCACAGACTGTAATAATAATAATAATGATTATGATAATAATTTTAATAGTTATTTTAAACTTGACTACAGGCATTTAATGTGTACCAAATACAAAAACAAAAATAAATAATAAAAACTTCAGATAGAGATCAGAAGCCAAAGCAATTTACAGCCAAGCTTTAATACAGAGTGAAAAGTCTCCCATTATGTAGAGAGGCAAGGAACAATACCTGTTCAACTGAGGGTAAGGGCACACACATTTGGTCAATCTATCCATAATGGCAGGTATTGCACTCAGGTTTACATGATGAAAGTAACTAAAGTAGTTGTGTAAAGAAAGAAAAAAAGAATTTGTGAGACAAATTCAAACCCCGCCCACTCTCTCAGTGGGAAGTCGCTGTGGGACGTGGATATGATTGTTGGATTGTCTGTGCAGAAGAACAGGAGAAGCGTGGTGGGAAGTGGTTTCAGACGCTGTCCAACAAACACATGGTTTGAAGGTGACTGTCCAGATCAGAGCCTGTGATGTAGCATTTGATCACAGGCAGCGTTCTGAGCAGTGAAACCGCTGCTTGTGACTAGTCACATGCATTTCCACTGATTCCACTGGTGCTGAAACAGCTTTGGTCTAAGTTCACTTGTTGCCAACTGCTGACAGCAAACATTAAAACAGCGAGGAGTATTTAGAATGTTATAAGCAGACAAAGGGTCTATAGGAGCTGGGTTGGTGTACTGACAACATACAGATCAGATGAACAGTACCTGTAAATAGTCTGAACACACCTTCTCATTCAGTGTTTTTTTCTTTATTTTTATTATTCTTTACATTGTAGATTAATACTGACAGCGTCAAAACGGTGAAAAGGTACATGTGGAATTATATGGTAAGAAAACAGTATAAACAAAGCAGTAGGTTATTATCTGTTAATTACATAAGATACTAAGTGAAGCTCATGCAGGAAGACTGTTCTTTTTCATGCTTAGACGTGTAGTTTAATTCTCATACCATCCAACATTCACTCCTTTCATGCATGCTCGCTGATAATTCTCCATTGAGATATCAGCTGTTGTCCTGTTGTACAGCAGCACACCTTCATGGTTTGCCTCGCTGCTGTCTTTTTAAACATGGTTGTCTGTCTGCCTTAGTTCTTTCATGTTGCTGTTATCTCAACCATCCAGCACCCCATCACTGCCCATTATTCGCAGATCTTTAGCTTCATCATTTCTTCATCCTCATCAGTCACCACCACCACCATGGTCTGGACTTTATGGGGGGATTTATATCGCCGCTGCTCAGAGCGATGCCCCTCGATTACAAAATCTCCCTGTCGAGTCTAAGTGCCAAAGACATTCTGATAAGTGTTAATTATCACATATTATATGTCATAAGAAACAATTATCTTAACTTCATTCACTTGTCTCAGGCACGACGCCAGGATTTCAATTTTGGGTGGGCCACAGTTACTTTGGGTGGGCTTCTTAATTACAAAAGTTAACACTGTTTCCAACTGGTCTCACTTAAACAAAAATGACTGGTATCATGCTGTGGAGGGCGACTTGTACGTCTAGCTGATTATGACATGTTCAAAATCTTTTAAAAAACATTTTCAGTGCCGTAACTTATTATTTCACCGCGACAGTTTGTATTTATTACAAGTGGCAAATGCGGCTTATCTTGTTATCTATATTTTCGCTATGGATCAAGTGGATCAATACATCAGTTCATTACGAAAACAGACATTTTAATGCCTGTTAATTCATTTTTGTTTGATCTGACTGGATTACTATTTAAAGTGATTGCAAGCAGAGGGAGTACTGGGTGAGCTACAATGACTTTTAACAGGAGAGAGAGCGCGATGCACTGCGCTGTTCATCCATGACCATAACTGTCTGTGAAGGTAATCTGAAGATAGTCAAGTCAGGCAGGAGTTTTTAGCTCTACCTCCTGTATTGTCTACATTTTCTACAAGTTCTAGTTTCGATGGGAAATGCATTTGCAGGTGTATAAAAAAAGCAATGATATTATCTAATAAATACACTGCTTGTACATAGTTGGACAATGACATGTTACTGTATTCGACATAAAACAGAGGGCAAAAGCCTGACTGAAAACGCATGAAACTGTTGTGCCATAGCGATGCATTCATTTAACTGAAGCAGCCTGTGCCTACAATGTAGAGTCCACTGCCCTTCTCTGTCACCATTTTTTGCCGAACAAGTGCCAGATTGTGACGTGCGTGCACGAGCGTAACATGTCTGGGGTGACCAATGATGGCCCGCTGTGACTGGACTAGAAAAAAAATGCTGATTTTAATCATTAAAAATAAATGTTAAGAAAATTCTCCAAGTCATTTAGGGTGGGCCAGTTGTACAAGTGGGTGGGCCCAGGCCCGTCAGGCCCACCCCTAACGCCGCGCCTGATGTCTATCATGATTGAAGTGATAATTCTGAGAGAATGTTGAAAATTGTTTTTCCTTTGGTGAAGGCAATGTATTTAGTTTAAGAGCTTATCACTGTTTTATCACCCCAGTCTTTGTTTTTAGGACTCACTGCTTGTATTGGCTGGGTTTGGGTTTCTTAGCCTCTTTTCAACCAACCAAAACTCAAAAGGTAAAGTACTTTATGAACCCCAAATGACTGAAGTCCAAAGTAAACCCACTTTGGTCCCACTAGCTGTGGACATATATCAGAGGCTTTACCAAGAGCCAGATAAATGAGAGTTTTCCTCCTCCTCATGCCTGCCAGCACGGTTGTGTTATTTAGGTCAACACTTTGCAAGCAGTGGGTCAAAACAAGAAGGGTGTTATGTATTGTGGACTAGATTAGTGTCTGAAGCTACTGAAACTGTCATATTTATAAAGACTCGATATCCTTGCAGTGTAGGGTGAATATGATATTGTTGCATTATACTTTCAAATGTACAAAACACCGGGAGCACCTTTCTAATGCTAAATTGTACGTCCATGTCTCAGCTATCTAAAGATTTTAAATTCCTCCTTTACAATGCACGCCTTCACTTTATTTGCATATGACAAGGAGTGATGCTTCCGATGGGATTCACCAGTTTATTTCATGGAAAGGACAGGATCAGGCAACAGCATAGACAATAGCAGGAGCATACATTTTGTTATTTTTATCGGATGTAAATTCTAGAGAAAGTTTCTTTTGAAAAAGTGGGTCTACAAGACAGCTTGAAAACTTCCTGTGTGGGTGCATGTTAACATTCTGTACAAAAGCCTTCCCAACTTTGAAGTCAGAAAACCAAGGCAGCTTTTAAATTCCTCTGAAATTATGATGAAATCCATACAGAACACACATTTCACTATCAAATTATTTCATCTAATATTCAGGCATGAAAAAATAAATCACGGATTTCCTTGAAATAAACAAAGTGAAATGATTGGTGTGGTAATTACCCTCGTCTTTAAAATAATTTCACACAGTAATTAGCTAGTGGTGTCAGTATTTCTCAATAAGTACATCAGAAAGAGGCAGTTTGGTATCAAGCCAGTATTCTAAAACAAATCGCCTGCCTTGAAAAAAGGGTCAGTTATTTAGGACTATTGTTAAGCATTAAATAAATATAAACACTAAATAGCAACAAAATCAGCAACACTGTAATTTAAATTACATTTTCTACAAAGTAAAATGTGATTCCTGGCTTTGAATGTACCATGAATTTATAGTGGACATTATGCATTTTATATAAAGTCCACTTTCACTCCAAAAGGATGTTACTTGGACATTTGAGCATCATGGTGCAGAATGATGGACTGTATGTACAGAGTTTGTTTCCACATTCATCTGCTGAAGGGGGAAGTTGTGATGTGGAAATCTGAAGCCTGCATGCACTTGCACTGAGAAAGGAGACATCTTTTATCTAGCACTTAAACTTAAAATATTTGCATAATCACAGATTCTCACAGAGTTTTTCATTGAGGGAAAAGGAGTAGATGTAATTTTTAACTGGGTAAATGAAATTTCTTTCATATCAGACACAAATGATCCTTTCAAGAGTATTTTTATATGTCTTTTGTCTTGTCCGGAAGGGATCTTTAAAATGTTATATTGATGTATTACACAATGGAATTTCATTGCTGCCATCAGCTAACCCCAAATACCAGTACAGGAAGGTCAATCATGACCACAAACAGAATGTGAGACTTTATTCAATAAATACTGTTAAGATAGTGGTCATCTCTCCACAAGCTTTAATAATGTAGGACAATGTAACAGTCTAGAACTATGCAGCAATACATCATTCATTGGACATAACTCATAACTCAGTCAAGTCGTGATATACAAACATGAAACACAGTGTAGCTCAGTGTGATTAAACTTCCTGTTTAATCACATGTAAATCTCATATTTACATTCACAAATCCACTCAGAAGTCGGCGAAAAAGATACTTGAGGACAATTCTTAAGTTTTCAATAGTTGTCTGTACATCAGTGGCTACATTCCAAGCAAAACTGCTCAGTTTATTCAGTAAAGAGTACTTTTAAGGATCAGCAGTTTACCACCAGAACTGGGGTGGGCTCGCCTCTGGTGGTTGACCAGCCTGATCGAGTAGCCTTCTACATTTTCACTTTTCCAATGGACATGGAAACACATATTGAGGACCAAATAACCTCTGCCAGTCAATAAACTGCTAAATTAAATGCTATTGAGATACGAGGCCCTTGTGGAGCTGGCAGAGAAATGATAAATCCCTGTAATCCTTGACAAATCCTTGAAAATTGCACTGTGCTACTTGATCCTTGCTCTAAATACTGCACTTCTCTGACACTGACACAGTCAAGTTTTAAGTGAGTAACCAAAATTCAAACTGAATGCAGGCAAGCAAATAGAAACCATGGTAAAAAATTTGATATCTCCTGTGAATACTGAAAAGTGGAAAATCATAAGTGCAGTGATTAGAACAAAATGTTTTAAATCATGTCAGTAATTTGCTTTAGGGTATATTGTTTTATATTTATCAGAGGCAGAACAAAAAACCTAAATATTGCTCTGATCATTTCTTTAGGCTGGACCCACCACCCCCCACATAAATTATTTTGGATGAAAATCCAACCTGTTGTCATGGAGGCCCTGTACCAGTCCTTTTCTGTAGGTGTATGATAACCATTAGTCTGGTTTGTCCTCATTCCCCCATCTCTCCTGTCCAAAGCAGGCTCCATTAGCAAAAATGGGTCAGCTTTAATCCACAGCCAAATTAATGGAAATGAAAACGCTTCCATTTGTGATTGATGCTGCTGTGCATGTAAGTGTTTCTTTGAGAGAGAAAGTGAGTGAGCTGTCAGCACTAATTAGTTATGCAGGTGCCCTATAATGAGTATATAAGACTATGCGTGTGTGTATTTGCCCATACTCTCAAGTATGGAATTCATCAACAAGGAGGCACATTTCATTCTGCCAATAGAACTACAAAGTAAAACGTTTTACATTAGTGTTTGCAAAAAGAAAGAAAGAAAAAAAAATCACTTCAAAGACCAGTCCTAAAGCACTACGGCAGAAACTCTGTTCGTCTGTTTATGAACAGCAATGGCTGCGGCACTCTCCCTCAAGGCAGCAAGCATGCTGAATAGAATAACCACAGAGCAGCTATCTATCTGAAAAAAACACACACATTCAACCTGTCAGCAGTGTCACTTTGCTAATGACAGGAAGAAGGGGAGAGGTTAGAAGTTGGAAGAGAGAGAGTGAGGTGACGCATCACAGCGAGCAAAAACAAATTCAGGCAAGGACACCAGAAATGGAAGGTGCACTCTTAAAAGGCTAAATACTGTGAATGTGTCACAGTGCAGTGAACTACAACATCACATGTTGGGAGGAATCCTCCATTTAGAAAAGACAGTATATGTCTCCAGGTGACAGGAAGCAGTTACTTTACGGATTGGATCAAAAGTTTCAGGTCAGTTCCGCAAGTTTGGAGCTGGAGCCAATGCCAAACAGAGCTGTGGAAAACCAAGCCGAACCTGAGGTGGATAGATGCAGTTTTTAAAAAGCCATCAGAAATATCATATTTCCAATACTCCAAATTTCTTATGATGCACAGCACAATCAGAGCTGACAGGGTATTAGACTTTAACAGACTGACCTGAGAACCATGTCAATAGAACTGGACCTTTGCTTTGGGAGCAGACCAACTGGTCCCATTCACCATAGTTATGTCAAGCACCACATATTCACCTAAAATACAGATGAGATCTGGTTCACTTGGAATTACACTGAGCCACATCCTGTACATGCACATAGTGTTCCAGTGAATGCAAACATATGCATACATGCAAATCAAGGTCAGCACCACTACCACGGCAGTAACGTTCATGAAGCAGTCTAACTTTAATAACCAGTGAACCAACTAACACAGGACTCAAAAGCATGGCACACATAAAGGCCTTAAAGTCCAAAATACAAAAACCTAAAATCAGGCAGCACTCAAAAAAGACTAGGAAAGCACATAGAGATAATGGCCAGAACACATGACACAAGGGACAAAGACAATGTGACACAGAAGGAAGGGGACACAACAGCTCAATCTCAATGTCCTCATGGACGGTTGAGGTCACCTGGTAAGTGCCTGAGTATGAGCAGCTGCAAGGGCCTGAAATGATATAAACAGCAATGGGACAGCACTCTGCGACATATCACATTAGTATGTTACCATGTGGGTTTGGGACTTTTTATTCTATATTTCTTTACCTTCTTCACAGCCAACACACTTAAAGGACTGACTGTCTGATCTGAACATCCTCTGGGCTCTTGGCTCACAGAGTGAACGAGAGGTAATTGTCAAATAAACAATTTAATTGTTTTTGTCAAATCATCTTACAGGTAAAGTCCTTGTTTCTCCTAGTTGTTCCTTCCATGTTTGTTTATCATTCATTTATTATTTTTCAACAAAATAATATACATAACATCCAGGTTAACAATAGCAGCATACATACAATTACAAGACAATTACATAAAGATAAAAAAAAAAAAAACATATACACAAATATAAACATACTCAGTCAGAAGTTTCATGGGGGAAAATTCCATAATGTTTCAAAAGCTTATCATTTTTGTTGCTTTAAATAATGTTTAATTATTTAGAAAATCCATATAACAGCGGACTCAACTATTGGATGGATCGTCACTGTTAAGACATTCCTACTGCTCAGATGATGAATCCTAATTATAATGGCAATGCCCTGACATCTCCTCTTGCCCCCCCCAATACAGTTTTGTGCAGACATTCGTGAGTCTAAAATTGGGTGCATGGAGCTAGTTGTTTAGATGTTTAATGTTTAATAAGCTGTCTCACTAAGTCATTTTTGTTTGTTTGTTTGCAACTTTGTTTAAAGAGCTAATCATGAATGCCAGAGATTAACTTCAATACATATCATAATATATCCAATGCAGTCAGTGAAGTACTGGCATTAGTTTGTTGCTCTCCCTGGTGTGTATTATTGCTGAATGATATTATGTGATTTACCAGCATAATGACATATGCTCTGCAAAGAGAGATATGCAGCTGGTCAGTAACTGCACATGGGAGGGATCATTGTTTATAACACTTAACAGGGCTCCTACACAGTAGCAAATAGTAATCACATGGCTCCAAATCATTTTGTTTTCTTATTCTTCTCATTCATTCAAGTTATAGAATCTAAATCATAGTAAACATGTAGTTTATGTTAAACTGATCTTCGCAGTTTGTCATCTCATGACTCTTAAGGATAAATCCCTATTCAGCTTGATCCAGCATAACCTTTAATTCAGTGCTGAATAGTGATGCTATTTGTAGCCCCAAACCCTCCCATGGCTGGCTTGTTCACCAGCTCTAAATCCTCCTAAAGCACTGCTTACGTCTCCCTGTGTCGCAACAGCCTCATCATCTGATAAGCACGTGTGCTCTCCCTACTTTTGCTCTTTTGTTCTATGAGGTGAATGGGATGCCCGGTGATGAATGGGGGAAAGACGCATTTGATTTATTACTGCATTAAATAAAATGTGCATCCGTGTGCCTTGACCTGTGTCATGGGTCCAGGTGATATGGAATAAAACATGGTCAAACACACAATACAGAAAAAGAGAGGAGAAAGTGAAAAAAGGAGGTGAATAATGAATGGGAGAGAAGAAAAAAGACAAAAAAAAAAAAGAAACCAAGATGAAGAGAAAACAGGAGGAAGAAATAAATTTCAAACTACTGATGGCTAGATGAAAAGTAATTTTAATTAGGTCCATCATTAGGAAACATTGTCTGGGGACCATAAATGTCTCTGCAAAATTTTTGTGGCAATTCATTCAACAGCTATTCATTAAGTCTGGACTGAAACTGAAGTGAACTGACCAACAGAAACAGTTCAAGTATAAATTTCCCCTTTGTGTGGCTGTTTGTTTTCAAGTATGGCATCTGATTTGCTTCTTTCTGGTGCACCATGTCAGAAAGGGCCAACTACCTCTGGATGTCGATCAGGGGAAACACCAACTCCTTTTTTATGGTAAAGGTGAGATTTATGTTTTACCTGAAGCTTTTCAAACACTATATTTTGAATTTACAAGAGGAAAGCGTTCAGCAATGATGACTGGTTGGTTTGGCAAATGCATATAACTTCCCCAGCTACAGTAAAGAGCAACACACATCCACTTCCTCAAGCTTTTCTATGGGAAACATGGGAATTGAAAGGCAAATAGAAGAAGCAGAAGAAGAAGAAGAAGAAGAAGAAGAAGAAGAAGAAGAAGAAGAAACAGTACTTTATTTATCACACACATTACATGCCCACACTATATGCACACGCCATGCTTCGTGAAATTAATTTTCCGCATTTGACCCATCTTGGTCTGTCGTTCCTCCGCGGCAGACCAGGACCGGTGGGCTGCCAGCCGACAGCAGCGCCCGGGGACCCATCCTTTCCGTCACCATTGGTCAGGTGGTGATCTTCTTGCATGTTTTTTTTTTTTTAGTGGGGGTTATTTAGGAGGAAACCCCGGGTGAACATGGGGAGAACATGCAAACTCCACACAGAAAGGCCCCTTTATCCTCGAGCAGCAGGCACTGAAGGCATGGTGGAGGACACGCCACCAGCTGAAGCACATAAATGTTTTATAGGCTGTATTCATGTCATCTCTGGTATTAAAGTTCATCAATGAACTTTTTACATATGAATAAATAATAATAAGTAACAACACATTTATCTTTGGCACAACTCTTGCAGGATCATTTTGAGAGCTCTGTGTTAGTATTGGTAGATCTCTCATTATTGGATTTGTTTTTACTCTCAAGTATTGATTCTGGTTTCATAAATCCCTTATTGACAGGGCTCTAGAAAAGAAGAAAGGACAGGAGAAAGGAGAAGAAGTAAGGTGTCTGAGATGACAGATGGGGGAAAGGAAGGGGTAAAGAAGAAGTGGGGATGGGGGAAGCAACAGTCCCAGGGGAATTGGAAGGGGGGGGTACAAACCTATTGTTCCAGCTGGGAGAGAGCAATCATCTGATATCATCAAACTGTAATGAATCTATATCGTCAGGAGAAGAGGGTTGAGGGACAAGGGAGTGGGAGTGAAGGGAAGAGAAGGTGAGCAGAGGTGAAAAATGGGAAGACACAAAGATGATGAAGAAGAATTTTAAGGTAGAAAGAAAAAAACAGAAAGGGATAAATGAAAAAAAGCTTTTATTAAATTATGGGAAAGGGGAAGGCCAAAGGCCAAAATATACTCTCTGTCAGGTAAAAAAAAAAAAAAAAAAGAAAGAAAAAAAGAAAAACATCCATCCTTGTCTCAACTTACTTACATTATCCACAGCGCTACTAGACTGCTGACATCTTTCTGTCCAACGTTCAGTGTTATGCTCGAAACAGCTGATGAAGCCATGAGCCACTAACCCTAAAGAGAGATAAGGTGGAGGTTACAGAGGTCTGACAACTCCACACTCCCAATTTGTTTATATATATGTTTTATTTTGAATCTTATTGTCCTCAGCCTGAACCAACATTGCCTCAACTGACATTGCTTGGAGTTCCCCTTTACTGGGGATTTCAAAAACACCTTCATAACATATACTATTACAAAATGCAGTATATTACCTCCTGTGTGCAAGAAAATTGATTGTGTTTTGGGGTTTTTTTGGAAGGTAGCAATAAGTCCTCCAACTTAAACAATAAAAGCAAGTTGGTTACAGAATGACCCTATGGGCAGGATGACATCATTTGTCAGGCTTTCTAAAGTGCATATGACTTTAACCTCTCATCAGCTGAGCAGGAAGGCAGTGGAGAAGCAATGCCAGCAGTCTCGAGGATAAGTGATGACAAAGCAGTGGAAAAGGTAGAGCAGACTGCAAATTATGCTCTGCTAAGTTGTCAAGAGGAGGGATGAAAAGTGACTCCTTTAACAAACATTTTGATAAAACATCTAAAGTAGGGCTTCTCAAAGTACGGACATCAGTTCGCATGTGGATCAAACGGCACATCAATCTGGACTCAGCTCACAACTCAATGATTGTTAAGGGAGGGCCTGTGGGCCGCATCTATGCCGTGTATAAAAAATGTATACATCTAACATTACCCACCAGTGGAAGAGGCCTAGCCCATGCTGAGAGTGATCATTGATTAGCTTGCTAACCCCTGGCAATGAGACGGCAACGTCTGTAATTTTTAGTCCCAGAACCAACTCATTCATGGATAGTTGAACTAGGGGTTTTGGACTCAGCATTGACTCCTTGGTGGAGGTCTGAGAGCATTTTCTAATTCAGTATCTAATTATTATTGGGGATTTTCCATGTTTTTTAGGAGTCTGCTATATGTTATCTGTTATCTATATTGGCTCATTAAAATAGCAATAATAATCTTTTTTTTATATATTTTATTTGAAAGTCCACCCCCACAGTGTCAGCTTAGTGTCTCATGGTATGAATAATAATAATAATAATAATAAGAAGAAGAAGAAGAAGAAGAAGAAGAAGAAGAAGAAGAAGAAGAAGAAGAAGAACAACAACAACAACAACAACAATAAACTTTCTTACAGCACCTTTCATACAAGAATTGCAGCTCAAAGTGCAAAGTGCTACAAGAAAAATATCACATGCACCAAGTGAGTGCTTCATATAGAAAAGACAGAATGGACATAAAACAGATAGAAAATCAACTTTAAAAGAAAATAAATAAGAAGATGGAGAATAAAACCGACATGATAATCATAATAAAGATAAAAATAAAAATAAGACAATGCATAAAACCACACAATAAAATATTAAAATCTCGGTAAAAATATATGAATAAGGTGAGCACAAACGTTTCAGACCTGTATCAGGAACCAATAGCTAGTTAGTTAAATGCTAAAGTGAAGAGATAGAGGTAATGTGTTCCAAAGCTTTGGGGCATAATGGACAAAGGCTGCATGCCCAGTTTTCTTTCCACTGTTGCTGGATACCTCCAGTAGACCAGCAGCAGATGATCAGGCAAATAGTAAACAAGGGAGATAGCGATATAGCTTGGTCCTAGTCCATTTAGGGCTTTTTAAGAGGACCTTAAAATCAATCCTGAATGTTGCAGGAAGCCAGTACAGAGCAGCTAAAACTGGACTAATGTGCTCTCTCCTCTTGGTTCTGGTTCATAGCTGAGCTGCATAGTTTTGATTGAGCTGATGTCTCTCAGCGTTTTATTTTGGGGAGAGCAGTAAATAATGTTTGACAGCAATCGAGTCAGCTTGAAATAAAGGCATGAATCAGTTTTTCAACATCTTTTAGATTTAAAAATGGATGTACTTTAGCTATGTTTCTATGTTCAAGTGGTGGAGTTAGCGTTGGTGCCCTATTATTCGCTTGCATGATTTGCCTCTGCGGTGGATGACGTCAGACCAAGCACTGGCTGGAGTGGACACTCTCAGTCTGACGCCAGTGATGTACCAGTAAGAAGCGTCATTAGGGGAGACTAGTTTGGGAGCCTCAACAGCTGATCCAGAGGTGTTAGGACACATCCAGGGCTGTGTGTCAGCCAAATCTGTGCCAAGATGCTCTACAGCTGAAGTAATCCTGCATAATAAGTCTGTCCGTTTTCAGCAACAGGTATAGAGGCTGCCATTTGATGCAGCATTTCAATCTTCTTTTCAAGCGGTACAATTCTCTCCGTCAGTCCAGTCATTCGCTCATAGTCAGTGCAGCTCACAGATTTTGCCATATTCTCTCTACAGGCTACAATATGTTATGAATTGTAACCTTTTCTATTTTGAGATACATTTTCAGTTGTAGATAAAATGGGACTTGATGGTCTTCTTGGTATACTGGAGCTGAGGTATGATGCCTGGGACACACACTGACTGTGTGACCAGCATGTGTGCATCGCAGGTAGTGTAGGCAGTGTGTCCTCGACATGAGATTTCCATCGGTCAGCACATAGTAGAAACTGTGTTTTAACGTCCATACTGTGCATGTCAGTTGGGGTTGGCCACACATAATGATTTTTGAATTAAAGGAATCACAGGAAAGAATTTCAGTACTGTTTCTGGCAAACCCTCTTCCTCTCCCCTCCCTCCCGGTTCTTTTTGTCTGGTTGCTGCCATCTGATTTATCCTGATTAGGCAAGTTGAGATCAGATAATAGCAAATTTGTTGATTCAAAATAGAAATTAAATGCAGTTTTATTGTCATCTGTAGTGATTTGCTGACAAGCTGTAAATGGAAATCATCACATTAACCAGCTGTTCTGAAACAGAGTCAAATTACAATTAAAATGCCTATCAGCCATCAAAGTGCTGAAAGAGACTGATCAAATCATTATCTCTCACGGTCCAAGTTTGTCTGCCTCAATTAACCATGCCATTATTCCTGCCCTAGAATGCCCAGATATTCAAAGAATGGAAGTACAGATACCAACTCGGAACGTTAGGTAACCCTCTAAATTACAGCTCCTTCATTTCCATAATTATGCTCTAATTAGGGTCTAAAGCAACAGAGAGTGGGCACTGTTCTTTTCTTGCTCTTTCAAGTGGTAATGGATTATTTATCTCGGGGTCTGGCCAAATCCAGCAATCCTCGCCCAGGGGGAAGAAACCTCTCGGGACCTGGGAATCCATGCTATTTCCGATTCAAAGGACTTCAATTTTATTGTATCACTCACTTCAAAACAGCCTTTTTTTCTCTGTAACTGTCACAATCCACAATTACGAATGAGTCAGGTGAATTTATTTCAAATCAAAACTGGCTTTTTCAGTGAATGGTTGAAACTGACACTAGAGACCATGATCTGCTGAGGTTGTGTGAAAAGAATGACGATGAACCGACAATAGCCGAGCCTCCTCACCATCTCCAACACTCATGCTGCAAGTCATCTGTGAAAAGGTTACAACTGACAGAGTGTTTTAAAGGTCCAGTGTGTAGGATTTAGTGGCATCTAGTGGCGAGGTTGCAGATTTCCAAACATTTCCATACAATATGAAAACCAAATAATAGTGACTGATCACAATAATCAAGTCTGAAGTTGTTGTCATTGTTACTTTGCCATTGTGTTGTAATGCAGACAATAGTGCATATTGATTTTAAAAGTCATAGTCAGTCAAAGTCATAACACAAAAAAAGATGTTCCCCATAATGGATTTTCATTCTCAAGTAAGTTTCAATTCTCAGTAATATGAGGATTACATAGTGTACTGTAATACATAGAAACTAGAGGCTTTTTCAACCTTTTTCTAATAATTTCTTTAGTGTGTCTTGGGAGTGTCTATAAATAAGTATTCAGTACTAATTACAGGCAAGTCGGAAAAGTGGAAAGTCCAGAAATTATATAATTGTGTTTTGAAGTATTTGTGGATAATCAGAAGAAATTCTTTTGAAAAATAGGTCAATCTTAATCCAAAGTCTGTACTTATTAATCATTCATTTATTGTGGGAACTTTATTTTTCAGTTCAGCTACATGCTGAACTATATGCTTCCTGCTACCAGTCCTGACGACATCATCTGTGTTATTTTGTCAGACCTGACAAAACTCCTGTAGCTACAAAATCACCACAGGCTGAATAGTATTCAGAACTAGTCAACTGAGCTTGATGTGTAAAATATGACTTCACCTCTAAAACAGTTATTCATTTTAGGAGTTGTCTGAAATGCATTATTGGATGTTTTTTAGTTTACTGGTTTAAAGCAGCAGTAGGTAACTTGTATGAAAGTAATTTTTTGTCATATTTGCTAAAATTGTCCCTATGCCCAGACAGCAGTACATGAAACATGTAATCTGTGAAAAAAACAGCTCCATTGGTCCCACCTACTGCTCCTACTGCCATTTGCAAGAGTCCACCGCACCCGACACAAAACAACCAATCAGAGCTAGAGGAGCGTCTGAGGGAGTGTCTGACATCTGTCACTCACTACTCACATCATTCACTCTGGTCATGCTGCCGGCTGCCGCTCAGTCAAACAGCTCTGTGAGCAGCGTCAGGAGGCTAGTGAAAGCTATGGCGGAGCAACAGCAAAGGAGAAACTGCCCATACCGCCACTGCCGACAACAGCGGAGAGGGAGGGGGAGTGACGTGAACCTTGTTTTTAGGCTAAGTCTGCTCTCTTCTCGATCCTACCTACTGCAGCTTTAAGACGTAAAAGTTTCAACCAATTACTGCCTGAGGGCACCAAACACCGAACCGTCTGGTGCAGCTTTACCTTGTGATAAGGTATGCATGGGGTTTGTTATTAGCAAAGCAAATGAGGAAATAAGTATAAAAACTTTGCATGCTGGCAAATTATTGCCATGTTAGTATCTTGTCTTCTTATGCCAACTTTGTCCTCAAATGATCAGCTACATTCCAGTGGCACAGTGGGATCAGAGCTGGGTTTTGCCTGTAATATGGTGGTTGGAGGGGAGGGCAACCTGGCACAAACTGACCCGCCACTAAATCAACTCTAAATCCAGATCATGAGGTCAACAAGTGGAAGTGCCTCAGGGTCCAAACAGTCCAGGGTTATTACCACATGAGAGAGGAGGAGGAGGAGATAAGGAGGATGAGAGGGTGGGTGGACAGCAAGGATAAGGGGGAGAGAAAATGACAAACAGACTCAGTGAAAGAGATGTACAGATGAAGAGAAAGTAAAAGAACCAGGAAAAAGTGAAAGGAGAAATGGAGGATCCCTGCTTCCATTCAAATGACTCCCCCAATTAGGGGCCCTCCGATAAGTGTTGTGGAAAAAAGGAGAGAAAATAAAAGTAGAGGATGGAGAGAATCTGGTGGGAGAAGGAAGGATGGGAAGCAGAACAGGGGGAGGAGAGGCGAGAATCGGAAACAATTTGTTTCTGTCATTTTCTAGCAAGGTCAATCAGATAGGGCGAGTGCTATGTGAATTCCACACACCTTCTCCTCTTCCTTTTACTCTCTTCTTTCAGCTCCCCCATTCCTCCCCCCAACCTCCATCTCCACACAAAATTGACTCTGACATTGAGATCACATTTGTTGTCCTTGGAAGGCCAGGGCTAAACTGTCATTGCTGTGCAAGCGGTATCTTGAGAACTAATTTATATTCCTTCGCTTATAGCTCACCATCTCTCACAATTGTTTTCCTTTCATATAACACAATCTCTTTCTTAGTTCCTGCCAGTGTATGCAAAAAGTGCTTGCCAGAGCACCTCAGTCTCCCTAACCTTGGGTTAGACCAGTATATTCTGTTTACTTAGTGTGATGCAGGTAGTCGACTGGACACTCGCTCCTTTTTGTAAAAGCTGCAATCAAACTGGCCACAACCTGCCTTGAAGCTAGAATATAAAATGTCTCTTTATTATTATCACCACCATCCTTGCTTTGTCAAGTTCTTTCTGCCTTGACTCTTGTGGCTCATTGTGATGAGCTGTCATTCGTCCAGAGGCTGGTAGTAACCAGCGTCTTTAAAGTCTCTGCAGGTACTGCAGAAGCAGATGTACGATTTATAGAAATGGAAAAAAAAATGTTACTGTTCAATTTCATGTGGCACGACAGTACGGAGGTCATCACTAGCCACTTGCAAATTGTGGTCACTTATCCACTACTTATGAAATTTTACAAACAGCTTTAAAATTGCCATTCAGTTGCAGTAAATTGTTGCATTAAGGTCCATTATACCGACATTCTCATCACGTGGGTTTGGAAATAAGAATGACACTTGCCTTGAGAAAGACCAACTGTAGTTTAAATGCTACTTATACAACAGAATCTTGGAGCTCAATGCAGTGGTCATCTCTTCAACATACTGTGTGTTTTTGACAAGACCAGCACCTAGTCTTTGGCGTGCATTCACCAGTTAACTCTTGCTGAATCGATGCGTCACAATTAGATCTGTTAATGATGGTGGATGTGAAAAGAATGGATGTTCCTCTGTCCTCCATTCCTTTAGCTCTCTGTTTCCTCTCTCTCCTACACACTCTTCCACGCTGCTCTCCTCTGATGTAATTGTGTCTGACATGCAGGAATACAGACTTTTTCTGGGGGAGAGCAGAGCACTTGTATCATTTACAGGTTGTTTCTCCACACATAATGGAGTTTGATCTGCTTAAGCCTCAACTTAATGGATGAGAGATGAGCCATTTTACACAGCATACTATGGATATCCTCAAAAAACACTTGCACTTGATGCACTTGAAAACACCTTAATGTGAAAGCACTTCAGAGCAAGTCTGTGTGTCAGAGAGGGAGGGTTGGATCGTGTAATCAGGAACCAGACCAGGATATATGGGGCACAGGTGTGACACAGCAAAGACAGAGGTTTAAAAACTCACAACAAAAGAGCTTACCTGAGTTTGCGTCACAAACATGAGATCTTGTAAGTGACACATCTATCCCATCAATATTGTAGTACCAGTTGTTGGAGCAGATAAATAAACCTTTTCCATGTCCATCAGAAATATGCCAGTTTGGAGTGCCCAAGTCACCGCCCAGGTTCGATTCTGACCTGTTGCTCCTTTCTGCATATTGTCCCCTCTTTCTCTCCCTCTTCCAATCTAAGTTACTTCTGTTAAGTGACTTAAAAAAAATCTGTACAACAGTTCTGTGGCTCTGGTACACAGACACTACTTCTCCATTCATAAACCTGCCGTCACAACAATTGGTATTCTTTGTGTCACTTCACTTTTTTCATTGATCGGGTCCTGCTTACTATTGTACATTCGCAAAGACTTCACAAACCGATTGATTTATATACAAAGGATATATAAAGTAACAGGACAACAGTCAACATAATGCAGCACAATAGCCCTGCAAGAAATGCATCCTTTGTGGAGCCTGTAATTAAGGTTCCTTCATTGTCAGATTATCACAAAGGAGTTGACTGAACTAATTTGAGGAATAGAAAAGAAGAGAATCTGCTTTTTTAAGTGAAGTTTGGGTAGTTAATGTCATGTCTAAAACCACCACTGACGATTACACAGTGCAGTCCACATATTGTTTAAACAGTGATGTTTTTCACTGTGCTTGAAATTAAAGTTCAATTCATGAACACCACTCAGTGTTAATGAGCAACTGCATTTTTAGTTAATGTCAAGTTTTTTTTTTTTTTGTAAATATACCAACAATCATTCTGAATTTGATGGCTGCAACAGATTTCAAGAAAGAGACAGGGGCAGCAAAAGACAGGGAATGTAAGTAATTGTTTTTGTAAAGGTAAACATGTTCATTGGTAACAGGTGATAGTATCTGATAACAAAATTGGTTGATTGTCAATATCATCCATGACATGTTGTGTGACCATTTTAAAAATGACTCATAAGTGATTCCTAATCCAGTTAATTGACGTGAACACTAGGAATTACACAGCAACACAACACATGAGCAGTCAGAAGTAAATTTTAGTATGGAACTGTCTTTTAAAAGAAGTTCAGGTTTGTATAACTTGGCTAAAGTTTTTTTTGCAACCTACCCCACCATCTGATTGTTAGTTTCTTGGTCTGTTGAACTTAAAGTAGTAAAAGCTGTGCCCCCAGATCGTAGCAATACTTTCATTAGTACAATGGTATCATAACTGCCAACATAAGACCCAAGTTTTATTTTCAATTGTCCCTTAAGTTTTGGCAGCTAAATCTATTATGTTATGATCCGTGTTGGGCAGTACAATGTTTACTTTTTTAGAAAGAAATAGTGTGAAGAATTACAATTTGAAGGTCAGTAAAACACATTACAGTTAATGATCCAAATAACGCTCAGGCTTGTAACCTGTCTTTCCAGGAAGTGATGGAGGGTTTATATCAGTTATGTCTTCATTTGTACATTCATTGGACAGACTGGTCCAACATATATTTACTTGGCACAGGGGCTGGAAATTGGGGAGGAGGCAAGCTTCTGCCAAATGAGAAAAAATGCAACTACTGGTAAAAACACATAAACCACTGACTAATTCACATGTTGCTCACGTGGGTAGCGACAGTGATACCTGGAGGGAAGTGATTGGGAGGAATGCCCTCTCCAATCTGAACCCGAGTGGTGTTCTGTTATTGGATTTCTGTGCTAGTCACAGTTTGTCCATAATGAACACCATGTTCAAGCATAAGGGTGTCCATCAGTGCACGTGGCACCAGTACACCCTAGGCCGGAGGTCAATGATCGACTTTGTAGTCGTATCATCTGACCTTCGGCGGTATGTCTTGGACACTCGTCTGGCGGAACCCGCTGTCAGGGAAGTTTTCAACTCCCATCTCCGGGAGAGCTTCAACCAGATTCCGAGGGACGTTGGAGACATTGAGTCCGAATGGACCATGTTCTCCACTTCCATTGTTGATGTAGCCGTCCGTAGCTGTGGCCGTAAAGTCGCCGGTGCCTGTCATGGCGGCAACCCCCGAACCCGGTGGTGGACACCGGAAGTAAGGGATGCCATCGAGCTGAAGAAGGAGTCCTATCGGGCCTGGCTGGCTCATGAGACTCCTGAGGCAGCTGACGGGTACCGGCAGGCCAAGTGTGCGGCAGCTCGGGCAAAAACTCAGGTCTGGGAGGAGTTCGGGGAGGCCATGGAGGAGGACTACCGGTCGGCCTTGAAGAAATTCTGGCAAACTGTTCAACGCCTCAGGAAGGGGAAGCAGCTCTCTGTCAACACTGTTTACAGTGGAGGTGGGGAGCTGTTGACCTCGACTGGGGATATTGTCGGGCGGTGGAAGGAATACTTCGAGGACCTCCTCATTCCCACTGTCATGTCTTCTGTAGAAGAAGCAGAGACTGGGGACTCAGAGGTCGATTCATCCATCACCTGGGCTGAAGTCACTGAGGTAGTTTGCAAGCTCCTCAGTGACAAAGCGCCGGGGGTGGATGAGATCCACCCTGAGTACCTCAAGTCTCTGGATGTTGTAGGGCTGTCTTGGTTGACACGCCTCTGCAACATCGCGTGGCAGTTGGGGACAGTGCCTCTGGACTGGCAGACTGGGGTGGTGGTCCCTCTTTTTAAAAAGGGGCACTGGAGGGTGTGTTCCAACTATCAGGGGATCACACTCCTCAGCCTCCCTGGGAAAGTTTATTCCAGGGTACTGTAAAAGGAGAATCCGGCCGATAGTCGAACCTCGGATTCAGGAGGAACAATGCGGTTTTCGTCCTGGCCGTGGAACACTGGACCAGTTCTATGCACTCCACAGGGTGCTTGAGGGTTCCTGGGAGTTTGCCCAACCAGTCCACATGTGTTTTGTGGACTTGGAGAAGGCATTCGACCGTGCCCCTCGTGTCATTCTATGGGAGGTGCTCCGGGAGTATGGGGTTGGAGGCCCTCTGCTGAGGGCAGGAGCTTGGTCCTCATTGCCAGCAGTAAGTTGGACTCAGGCAGGGCTGCCCTTTGTCACCGGTTCTGTTCATTATTTTTATGGACAGAATTTCTGGCGTAGCCAGGGGCCGGAGGGGGTTCGGTTCGGGAGCCGACAGATTTCGTCTCTGCTTTTTTGCGGATGATGTTGTCTTGTTGGCTCTGCAGGGTGGCAGGGCGCTCCCTTAGAGATAGGGTGAGGAGCTCTGTCACCCGGGAGGAGCTCAGAGCAGAGTCGCTGCTCCTCCACATCGAGAGGAGTCAGCTGAGGTGGTTTGGGCATCTTTATCGGATGCCCCCTGGACATCTCCCTAGGGAGGTGTTCCAGGCATGCCCCACTGGGAGGAGGTCCCGAGGAAGACCCAGGACACGCTGGAGTGACTATGTCGCTCGGCTGGCCTGGGAACGCCTCGGGATCCCCCCGGAAGAGCTGGGGGAAGTATCCAGGGAGAGGGAAGTTTGGGCGTCCCTGCTTAGACTGCTCCCCCCGTGACCCGGCCCTGGATGAAGTGGGAGAAAATGGATGGAAGGATGGATGGATGGATGGATGGATGGATAATTCACATGTTGTCTTCTTAGCCAGCTTGCAAATGTATGACTGCATTTAGTAATATTTGGACTTTTTCTGAGTTGTAGGATTTGTGAGCCCTGCAGCTTCACAGTGAAGATGGACTTCTGAAGTGCTGTGTGCAGTCAGCAGAGCTAAGCCTGGCTGCTGATGGTCAGTAAATACCTCCAAACTATAAGCCGTCTTATTTTCTGTGTAGCTACAAAAACAATGTCATATCAATGTCCAGAGACACACTGAATTTCAGTTCACAGCAGGCTTCTTGTAATTTTCCTCCCTGATTTTTAAAATAAGATTTCCACAGGTTACAGAGTTATTGGGACGCAATTTTTATGCTACTTTGTTAACATTAAAATAGTTTCATCTCCATTTTTTAAAGACTGGAAAGAAAGAATTTTATCTTTCAACAGCCCTGAAACACAAAGTCACTGTAATAGTCATGATCAGTATTTCAAATACTTCCCTGATATCATGTAGTCTTTAGTTACAAATTTCCTCTTATGAGATAAACATGGTTTTGGCCAAAACAAAAAAACAAAAAAACAAAACAAAAAAAAAAAACAGATTTTTTTTTTTTTGTTTTGTTTTGTGACACTCATGTCATCACTTGATCTGTGTTACATACAGCTCCCTGGAAACCACCACGTCATCCAAAACCAAGCAAATCGGGCAAAACTGAAGCTTGTTAACAACCCATCTGACTGCCTGTGTTTCTTGCCCAAAATGCACTGGGTGAGAATCACACAACCACAAAAGGTTGCTTGTCAGGAAAAGGTAAACATAATTTCCTTGATGAAACACCAAATCTTTGTTTTTCTGATGATGATAGTATACTGGAGCAACACTGGAAACCAACAAGTCCTTCACAGTAAAATAATCTGGCAACGGTGCAGCTTGTTTACAACCTGTTTGTTGCCCTGTTGGACCTATTTTTAGCAATATTTCTGTGTTCCAAGATATCATCAAGTACATCAATAAGTACACTGTTATCATAACTGATAACACCATTTGTCTGAGGTATGAAAATAAAACCCAAGTTTAATGAACAGCAGTTTTCATTGAAGGTTTGGTTCTGTTTTGGCATTCATCTTACTTGCCTAAAAAGGATAGGGATTGTAGTCATGGCTGTCCGTGTTGACTGTTGGGAGTAAAGCATGAGTAGACTCTGTAACAATATCAGTCATTATTTGCACAGCCACAAGAAGTCGCAAGTCAAGAAAACATAAACATAAGTTGTTTGAAGAAATGGCAATTGATGTGGTTTCAGAGCTGTGGAAAGGTAAAGTCAGACCAAAAATGATCTCCTCTGCAGTGTGTTATGAGCAATAAATGTTTTTGTACACATTGCCTTTCAAGAATTCTACAGTTTCATAAAACCAGAGGAATAATTAAAATCCAGTTTTCAACCAAAATCTTCACATTTCATTATTCAATTAAAGCTGAAACGCTGTCTTTTTGATTGAATTACAAGGCTTTCATGTGTCAGATCTCTGTCCTCATTTAAAATGTAGTTGAGGCAGTTGAATACTGTACCATAGGAAATGTATATAATGCTGTATATAAAAGTTTACTTTCACATATAGAAACCTCAGCCAGAGAGTTGAAACATACAAGTTGTTAGTTGTGTTTCTTTCCCACTACATCAGTACTTGCACACCTGCCTTTGTTTAATTGTCTGATTTCATTCCGCTTATGTTTAGTTTCACACTTTAAATCAGCTGCGCTCACTCATGAATAGCCTTCTCAGGTTTGCTCAGTTCCAAGTATTACTAAAAAAGGTATTAAAACATCCTAAATGTTACTTTGGAAGCCTTCTTTCAACACAAATTAAAGGTGTTTGCATGGCAGCATTGCACAGGTTGCAGTTCCAGATGGCATCAGCTCGTGCGTTGGAAGGCTACAGTGACGTCTCAGACGCGGAGATGTCTGCCAGTGTGGCTTCTCTGATTTACTCAGCGTGTTTGTTTTTCTAGTATTATTTGTGAGGACTTGCACTGCCTCTGGCCTCCCATCTCGCTGTCAATCTCACTGTACCCTCCAGTTCATGTCAGCTTTGATAAAACAGAGCCAGTTAAAAGTGAACATCGGTCCCACTCTCTTTGCCACTGTAAACAAACATGACACAGATGGAGCAAAAGACAACATCAAAAGAGTTAAAGGATAAAAGCATCATTACTAATTGGGTTTATTATCAGGAAGGCCGGTAATACTTATGTGTTCCATGGTTCAAAAATAAAAGAAGAAATTTACATGGTAGAATCCAATCCTGTATTCTGTACTCATTCCTATTGCTATTGCTGTGTAGCAGACTTTGCACCCTGACACACACCTGCTATTAATGTTTTCCTTTACAAAAACCATGAGCACATTCTTCTCCTTACCTTAAAGCCCTAGTTGCCATGTGTTGGTGTTGTCTCAGTCAGAACAAAACTGATCAGGGTATAGAGTGCCAACATTGCCTTTGCATTATGGCTGCCCTTCATATCCTGTTGGATAGGTGCTTGAGTGAAATGCTACATGCAACTGCAAGGTGCAGTTATACAAGTGAGCGGTGAGCGCACAATATCAGGATGTGAAGTAATATCAAACTGAACAAAAACCAGCAATAATGGAAAATTCTGAAGAGGAACTTTTCAGGGAAGGCACCAGTGTAGCATTGTGTGTGTTGATCTCAACATGAGTAAATTCCACATGTCACATGAAGTTCTATGTGAACACACACAACCTTTGTAAAAATACCCACATCTTTGCATCTCTTCATCTTTTATGATGCATGCATGCGTTCTAATCATCTCCAAGAAATTGCATGCAGAGAAATGTTCTGTATATGCTTGTACAGGAATGTGGGTTAGTGCCCAAACCAGGGCTAGGGTGTGTGTGTATGCATGTGTGTAATTGCTACAGCTGTTCTGTCAGGGGAGAGAGCCTTACAAGACTGCTGGTTGTGACAGAGGCGTTGGTACAGCAAGAAACATATGCTGTGTTTTTATCATAGCAGCACACTGACAAAAAAACACACAACCCCGTCAGACAAAATGGAATGACTGCATTTGCACACATTCTCTCAAATGAGGGTACACATGCTCTTACACACGCACACACACATACTAAACCTCACACTGTTTCATTTATCAGTGGTGCATTATTTATCAGCGGCAGCGTTGCTACTCCTCAAGGTATTTACAGCTAGGAATACATTAGCAGTGAAGAATGCAGGACTGGAAAAGTGAATATTCTTCCAGATTAATATGCACATCACAGTTCCTGCTGGAATAATCAGCCAAGCTGTACTGGTCCCATGAAACACCACTTGGATGGGCCTCTTTAAAATGTTTCATCAAATACAGACACACATCAGAAATCTGTCAATCAAGGAAGATTCTCTAATCTGATCTAATCACTGCAGCGTTATGTGAAAATATTATTAAGGTGGGAGCATCATCTTTCACTGGTAACAAGTCAGGAAATGAATTACAGCATAAATTGGGGTAACTGGAGAAATTGGAGTAATATAATTGAGGAACAGAGGGAGTTGACTGTCCCTGGGTAGAAACATCGAAACTTCGTTTTATGAAGCGAACGCATGGCAAAAGTATTTAGCACGAATGCTGTTTGTGTCCCCTGCTCACTACAGGGGAGCTGATTGAGTTATCCTTTGTTTTGTTGGTAAGTGAGAAGACAACTTTCCACTGTGGAGGTGTAATGCAAAACATAATAAACTGCATTAAAAAGAATGACTGTTCCCAGGGCATCAAACTCGCAACATTTTCAACTGTAATGAATGATAAACAAATACAGTGTTTACGATTCACAATCATGATGCTGCTTCCACATTTTGGAACTGAAGATTCTCAAAGGCCACATAACCAAATCAGGAAGTAAGGATAATTTTAGCAAATATGCGACTAGGGGACCTCATTAAAACACGTTTATAAGGGAAGAATAGTCAAGCAGAAAATACCAGCAGAAACAACGTGACAAGGAAAACTGCTAATTCGGAGGAAGTAGCTGCACAAGTGTAATGAGACATGTGCCATGACAATCTATGAATAATGTAGTAACATTTCTAATGGAGACTAAGCATTATTAATGCTACTGTTATGTATTCAACTATGGTGAATACTTTTGAGTTCTTTACATAATCAAAACAAAAATCTACTAATGTGGCATTTTTCTATTAAATCTAATTGTGTTCTGCAGTTCAATCATGTGGGGTTTCTTGATCAGGGGTGAAATTCACAAAACAACTTGCTAAAGTTACTCCTAGCTAGGCTGAGCTGACTAAGCAGATCTCAAGTGTTTAGATGCTTGTTTCGTGCTTAGTTGATAAGAAGCACTTGAATGCACCCTGCATCCACATGCATGAATTACCACATTGTTAGCAAGTAGGACTTGGCCACCTGGAGATTTGAACCCTGCATCCTTGGATCCCCAGAGAAGGGACTCACTGACTGCACCGCTGGGGAGACATTATTCCATAGATCAAGTGATGACATCACGTGTGCAAAACTGCGGTATTTTTGTCTATTTGAGCTGAAAACACAACAAAATGTCAAAATGTGGATGATAGAATTAAAAAAATAAATAAATAAAAATACACATTCACACAACATCCAATGGGACGGTGTATAAAACATAAATAAAATATAAAACCTAAATAATTTCCTAATCCTTTTTGCCACACTCAATAGAAAACAGTACAAAGGCAACTAAAGACTGGGAAAGTTGTGGAATGCTCCAAAACATGGAACATTCCACAGGTAATCCTGTAAAGGCTCAGTCATTCACAAGCGAGGATGGAGCAAGGTTCACCACTTTGTGAACACATGATTGTTTCCTTTACATGGCTACATGCACTCAGGATCATTCTCTAAAACTGTTGCCAGTAAACACAGTTTGTGTGCTGATGATTGCATTCTGAAATAATTACATGTAGGGTTAGTGATGACTCCTGAACATGGATCTGAAATTTCAGGTTGATATTGCAAACTTTAAAAAAAATCCATTTTGATGAAAACTGATACTGGTTTGTATGATTGAAATAGAAAGACATGTTGACATTTCTTTAACTTAAATGCAGCAAAATCCAAAGATTACTTTTTGGGATGACTGGTCCAGAGGTTTCTGATAAGATGTTGAAAATAGGATTTGGTATTTTTAGAGTAGAAACCAATGAAGCAAATATGCACATGACTTGTCAAGTTGTCAAAACAAAACTTTGTCTTACCTAGTGTGATGTTAGTAACTTTCTCCTCCTCCTCTCTTGCTGATTGAAACAGCATGATTAATCCAATTGTTATTTCAGCTTTAATGTCCACTCGTTGTTACAGTGATGGATGGCAAACGCAACTCGTTTAGAATCAGCTTTGCAGTTTTGTTTGCTTCTAGCAAAATTAAATTTAACTTTGATCAATAATAACGATTGCCTGTTAATTGCCACAGCTACTAATGTTAGCGTTGCTATATTGGTTTCATCTGTGCTCTCGAGTCTGAAGTTTTTCTCCCTGTTTCCTGACCCTTACTTTCTCATCCTGTTAGAATGTACATACACACACACACACACACACACACACACACACACACACACACATACACATACACCCAAACGCACACAAGACATCAGACAGCACTGATCATGATGGTCTTATCGGATCCACTCCGGTATCACACATAATGTTAAACTCAGTCAGAACCTGCAGTAATAGAATAAAAGTAGAAAACGTGGTTCCAAACCCGTATGGGTTCTGAGTTGGGTCTTAGGTCACTGGGTTTGTGTCAACCCATGATGACCTCTACTATGCAGCTGGATGTTTAGACGTATCCATCGCTTTAATAAAACAGCATTGTAGCACCTTGGTAATGGCATTATAAAAACTACAGCTGTGCCTTATGTGGGTGATAGATAGGCAGTTTCACAAAGTTTCAGAGTGACAGAGACATGAAGTGTCTTCATAGCCCTAACTCACTGTCACTCTTGCCTGTGTGTGCATGGTGTGAGAGGAAAGGGAGACGCTGTGCTTCTTCAGAAGAGCCGCTGACTGAGCAGCACACATGGGAATAAATTACAATATGATAGATTGGTGTATATTTCTCACTTTCCCCCTGATGGTCTGGGTAACTCGCTACATTTGTCACTACTTACTCATGAGTAACAAGTGACAAGTACAATTTTACACATACCAGGAATTTGTTTTGGTGAAGTTGGTGCATGACAAATCTTCTAAAAATATTAAAATGTAAAAAATATAACAATATAAATATATATACACAGTCTGTTTTTATCAGAATAAAAATAGCATTACAGCTGGCAGTTATACAGTAAAATAACAAGGAAATCCAAGCTAAGTGTTAATGTAACGCATAGAGTTATGGCAATTTCATATTGTTGTTCCTCCAAACATACACCAGATATGACATATCAGGTGTACTTAAGTGCTCTGAAAGTGTTCTTTATGCTCAATCCACAGAGATTCAGACCACCATTCCAGCTGTCACCATCCTCAAAACCACCTGTTCTATCTACAGAACACCTCTTGAGGAGCGGAAAAAAGTCAGCAGCCAAACTTTCCCCATCAGACTGACAAATATCCAGACTTACATTGACATAGTTTTAAAGTAATTCATTTGTGTTATCTCTCTCAGCTCTTTGATCAGTTAGGTATAGATCATGTTCACAATATTTGGCAGTAGTAGAGATTTGTATGATTAAACACGTGCCAGTGGAGGTGATGCTTCACTCATGCAACAACAACCAAAACTCATGGCATGACTCATGGCTTGAAAAGTGCAGGAGGTTGCAGTCTAACACACAAGAACTCACATGAATTCTTGACTTCTGCTGTGCAATAATTGAAACTGAAGCATCTCCTCCATAAGACAAGTGACAGACATGTAAAAAACACTGGATTGCCATTTCATATCTTTGGGGTTTATTTTTGCCTTTTACTGCTGCAATAACAGCCAGTAACTAATGCTGCTGTCAGATCAGTGACATGGCGAAAGGTCACATCGTTGACCAAAACCACAGACAAACAGAAGGTGTATGTTGCTCACTACAAGACGAATTCAGCATTGAAGCCAGATGAGCAATCCAGCTGCAAGGTCTATTTTATCTTCATTTAAGTGTCAGAATATTAAGCAAAGGTACTTATCCTAATTATGGAAAACACTTGTCTAACCATAGCTAATTTTGTAACCTTTGACATGTTGATTAAGAACTGTCTCACACCATGAGGGGCAATGCTGCTGCTCTGCTACTGTGGCTCTGGCTTCTTTGCTGCTGAGGTAGGAGACAATGGAAGCGATGGCTAATACTCCTCAGTCAGACTCGTGAGTGCTGCCAATTACAACCATGCTCATCACATCCCATTATCCAATTCAGAAGTCTAATGAAGCTTTCATGCAGGTTTAGCAAAAAGTGCAAACTTGGAAACTTTTTTCTTATAAAAGGGCATAAGGATCTAATGAATGCATTGAGTGCAGTAAGTGAAGGGGTGGCGTCTGTGTTGCTGTCTGACAGAAGCTTCATCTTGATGCTATACAGTCACACTGGGACATGGGGAAAAACACCAGAGATCTACCGAGTAAGACTGGTTAAGCAGAGGACATGACACAGTAGCGGCGGTCTGAAACCTTTACAAAACTATGTGGGCAACCTGCCCACAGGGTCTAATTATAGACACCTTTTACCATGGTATGTGCATTATTAACACTATTCAATAAATAATAAAACTCATACAAATGGAATGAACACTGTTCAACTGTTAAGATGTGTCCTGCTGTTATTAGGGCATGGTAGTTAGGGGAATACTGATATTACCTGCTCAGAGGCCCCTCAAAAGCCCAGAATTCTAAGTTTATTTTAACCTTTTTTATCTTGAGCAGGTTTGCTATGTTATATTATCAGTGTGATAGGTTATTAGCAACAAGATTATTATAAGCTAGTTAAACAAATCTGACAAACTGTTTTCTGTATCTAAAACAATTTCTCCATCTCCCTTACTTAAAGGTACATATATGGCTTACTCTAGTCAACTTCCACAACACAGCAGGTAGTCTCGAACATGGCACCTTTGCCAAAATCCTCTCCAAACCTCCTCCAGCTATGAACAGGAGGAACAACAGATGTAGAGAGATCAATGACAAAAGTTAAACAAATACTGCAGTACTTAAGGTGTTTACAAAAATTTATGCCAAAACAACAATGTAGGTCATTATGTCCTTCCAAAAATGACTCGTTACTGTTCCACAAACTTCCAGATTAAATTCAGGAAATTAAAGCTACACAATTAAAGCTGCACTGGTCATTATTTCTATATGATATATATTGTGTAATGTGAGTGTGTGTAGAAGAGTGTGTGAGCTCAAGACTTTTAACCTCTCTTGGTTTTCCAGCCCACAATCTCCACTCACATCAGCCTCTTTTCCAGCAGCAGCAGGCAAGCTGTTTCAGCAGAAAACAATTTGCTGCCATACAGGTAGCATACAGCTCGTCCATCAAATAGTTAGCAACTACCCAGTGAACATATGGGAACATTTTAGAAATGTCAGGTGAATGCTTTCAGCTTGTTGTGCTGGCCTGCAGTGGCCAAAAAATCCATTAAGATTAGCAACAGATCAGTTTCTTGGTCAAAAGAAACCAATGTTGACTTTTGGTCAGAAAGAGGCTCAGTTGTGAACCATAGTGTTTAAGTTGTTGAAGTCAGAAATTTTTGAACAATCCAACTATCCTCCATCCAACTTCCTTCCTAACAGGATATTCACACATGTGAACTCAAAGGCTGGGAGAGCGATAGGCAGCTACGCATTGTGAATGGTATGTAGTGTTGCAACCCAGCGCCACCTGCTGAGCTACAGAGATTTAAAAAGGGCTTAGCAGCTCAGCTTTCCTAAACTTTACCTTGTAGTGCCGCTGGGCAGCATTTAAATCTCTGTAGCTGAGCGGGTGCTGTTGGGCTGCAACACTACGTCTCATTCACAATGTACAGCAGCCAATTGTTGTTCCAGTTTTTGAGTCCAAAAGAACTTTTCTTGAACTACAACAACTTCACGTGACTTCTGCCATTACTTCTGAGAACAGACAGTCACTGTTCACATCACTGCAGCAGGTGGTTTATCAGGATATCAGGATTCCCTGGTCTAGTCTGCTGTGTTACTTTTACTTTTACTACTAGTTACTTTTAAAGGTTTGCCCCAAAATTCTGAGCATTGTCTGATCACTCTCCTCTCACTCAAAACAAGAATACATGTCGAGAAATACCAGTAGTTGAAATGAGGGTTTTGCATAGTGGAAAAAGCATTGACAAAATTACAGCTTTAGGCAGTTTCTTTCCTTTCCTTTTTTTTATTTATTTTTTTTTAATTTTTTTTGGTAATATGGAAAGACTAAATGCAGACGACTGCAAACTCCAAGTGTCAAGGTGTCCCTTTAATGGCTGCACTGCATCCAGATACAAGACAGACCTCATCCTGAAATCCTATTATGGCATCCTTACAGCTCATTTGTTAATTTTCTCCTCATCAAGTCTCGAATATGATGTGTGGATGAGGAGCTTAGCCATGAGAAACAATGCTTCCTGTTTGTGAGCTATAAATGTGTCTTATCCTTAAAAACAGGGACAATTGGCTAGTGTGTGTCTGTTTGTGATGAGACACATTGTTCTACACGCAGACAAATACATACCCCTGCCAATTCTCCTTTTGTGCAATCTCCAGCTAAGCTTCCATACTATAATACACAGACTGAATAGAAAATGTGGCCCAAATCTTGGCAGAGATGCAGCGTGGACTGTATTCTGCAGCCGAGTCTTCAAAATAAATCCACAATGAATGAGAGTACCCTGACCTGGTTAGTGATCATTAAAGGTATAATACGAGAGCAGTGCAGCTGCTTCAGTAAGCTTAGCACGTTGAAAGAGGAGCCCTGTGCCCAGAGAAAGACTAAACTTATTTTACATGGTGTAATGCCAAGACACAATATCAAATAAACATGAGTACTATCTGCTTATTCAAGCAGCAGTTCCTGACCTCTTGAACTTATTTTGAACTTTTGTGTTTTCTGAAAACACAGACTGACACTAACATTACTGTCAAATGCCTGTTAGTCCCACCCTCATCCTAACTAGGTAACCAGCTTGGCTTTTCTTGTCTCAACATTCTCTTGGCAGCATATGAAACTGGCTGGCAGTATTCTCAGTGCATGAGCCAGTGTGTCTCAACCCAGATTTGAAAAGTACACATCAGGAGCGGAACCTGATTGCCTGTTTCTGTGATCCATGAAGAGATATTCTGTTCAAACATTTTGCTCTGCATTTTTCTTGATCTAACCTAATGTAGTGTAGGAAGCCACACTGTGACAATGTCAATCAAGACAGGACTTGGCAGGCTGTGATGAGACAGGACAGGATTTTTACAGTGCCTACACAGACAAATCATTAATCTATAACTGAATGAACACATAACACGATATGCAATTTATTGACTTCTGGAGCCACCTGACAAGTTAAGTCAAGCTCTTATACTGTCTTTTCATTTTCAGCGTGACAGGAATGCAGAGCATCAAATCTGAAAGGATCCAGTTAGAATGTCTCTGAAAGCCTCTTTTGGCTATTAACAGGGAAGAAAATAGTTGAAATCACCAACATGAGCTAAATGAAAAAGCTCAAATTTGTACCTTGCATTTAGAACCATGCTTTTCAGTGTTTGGAGATTCTGATAGAAAATCCTGTTGCTGACAACTGTCTAGTACTGGGGTTCATAAAATAAAAAGATGTGACAGGGCACATCGGGATAAGGAAAAATGTCTCTTAGTGTAGTGTCTAAATACACGCAAAAAAAGAGAAAAATTGCAATCAGACTATAAGTGGATCAGACAGACCACAGATGGACGTGCTTGTATTGTGATTGTATTGACTGTGTCATTGGCAGAAATCCAATCTGGACAGTTAGGCCACATTGTTGAAAAGAAAAGTGACTAAACTGTGTTTCTTTCTGCTCCTGTGGGCTGTCAGAAATGACTGTACTGTACTGTAAGTGGAGCATTGTTACTCTGGGATGCTCATGGTAACATTTGACATGCAAGACAAGGGTCACATGGGTCTTTGTGCCCAGTGTCAATTTAGAATCAAGAAACTGACTTTTGACTGCAGCAGATGCTTAAAAGTAGTCTTGGTCAGGCGTGCTGTACTGCATATCCACACTTAAAGAACATCACAGTCACAACTGCAAGAACTACAGCAGGTTCAAGAACTGATTCAAAGAAAAACTTACTCAACTGAATTCCCTGGACTTTGTTTCATTTAGTACATTGAATAAATCTCCAAGATAGAGTTGGGGGTGTTTGAGGGCACCACTTTTTTTGATTAAGTCTATCATCCATTTGTTTTGAGACAATGGATTGTCTTAGAAGGTGACTGTATGACTTCTTCTGTTAACAAATCAAAGGTCTGTCATTGTACTTACAGAGAGCAGAGTCATTCATTACATCGGATGGGCTTTTTACTGCTTGGCCCAGTAGTGGCCTTCTGACACAGACATTCATATAAATGAATGCTGTTTACAGACAAAAACACTATAGACCATCTCTCCATGCAAAAACTAGCATTCCTGAAAGAAAGTGCTGAGAGAATGTGCGTAACTCATGTGTACACTCTACACATCTTGTGAGTTTCCCCTCCTTTTTCCCATTGTGTCTGGTGTTTCCCCTCTCCCTCTGTCTCCTGTCTTTCTCTCCCTTGTCTGTCATGTGTGATTGTGTTACGTTGCAATCCTAAGTACTTTTTAATATCTGTTTTGCCCGTCTGCTCCCTGCCTTCCCGATTTTGTTCATGTCTTGCCCTGCCTGCATCTTCCGTAAAGATTCTATTCAACACTCTTCTGGCTGCTCATCATCTGAGATCTCCAAGTTCTGTGACTCATCTAGATTTGTTTGTTTGCACATTCTTTGAAGATTCATTAAAGCTATTAACTTTTTCCGGTTACCTGTTCTCTTTGTCTGAGTGTGGCATTTTGGGTCCTTTAAATCATCAGATTGTAACACATCTAGAAGTTCAGATTATTATTATTACAAACCATTTCAATGTTAGCATTTTTATTTATTCCACTCTTAGTATTCCCCTCTGCTGTCATCCTTTCCCTGTGTTCATAGGTTTGTTTTTTTTTTTCCTCAATTGGGAAACAATAAAATACATTTTTTTTTCCTGATATTTGATGATGGCAGTGACTGAAATGAAGGACTGTATCTTTTTCCTCACCCTCCCAGAGGCAGCTGTACGATTTACTGAAATATTTATTTGTCCCATACGAAAGATAACAATAGTGAAAGTGTGTCATAGTAAAAAGGGACGAGTACTGAGCAGCTTTGGGTTTTATATATAACTAATTTAAGTTCACTTCAACATTTCTATCGATCATCATCAAACTGTTTCCTGCTGTGACTGTGTCCGATAACGAGCCAATAATAAGACTAAATTGCATTCAGAGCTTGAATTCAGCTAGCAAGCAATCACAAACTGATGATTTATACCCCATTCATGCTGGACAGAAAAAAAAACAACAACAACAACAACAAAAAAAAACCCCACACCCATTAACATCTAGTTTTTGTCGTCAGTGGGAAAGAGTATGATTGGTAGTATGATTGGTGTTCGTTACTGGGTGAAATGACTCCGCAGTGGTCAGCTCTAGCTCTCATCAGCAGTCATGGAAACATAAACCTCCGTGGACGTGCTATTCAAGTTGCAACACTGGCAAGACAACTGACATAACAGCAGGATTTTTCCCTCCCTCTCAGTCACTTTCAGAATCTTTTGTATCTCAGACTCACATATCTATGTTAAAGTCCATCTCTGCTGTACGCAGACCTGTATCTAAAACACATAACGTGCAGTGTGAGTGAAGTGATAGTCTATCAATTACTGTCAGCAGGTGCTAACAGATGAGTGACGGGCACTGTGCCACCTGGGCCATTTAGCTGCTACCTTGAGATGACACAACACACATTCATCAGCTGCCTCATGAGTGACACACACACACACACACACACACGCACGCACGCACAGCAAAGGTAGAAGCCGGCTGAATAACACATCCCTCTAGGGCACAGATTCACACACTATACCCACTGATCGTTCTGCTGCCTCCCCCTCCCACTAACACACGCATTGTATTCTGTCTGTGTGTCAGAAGAAGCTCCAGGATTGTGTTGAAGACACTGTGACTTGAGGACATGACAAGACATAGAGGTGTAACTCAGACAGCTCAAGGGAACATAGAAAGCATACAAAGTGATTCTGTGTGTGTGTGTGTGTGTGTGTGTGTGTGTCATTGATATTCAACTGTTCTGATTCCAGCTCCTCTCAGGACCCCGCTGTCAAAAGTACTGAAACAATGAAGAGCTGTGGGGTGGAAGTGGCCACACATCCATCCTCGGGCAGAGCTGTCCCACCTCCACTACTGTACATCACATGGCATCTGAAAGAGGTTGAGACAGCGCCTCTCCAATAGTGGCACCTGAATCTTTTCCCAACACAGCTCTGGTATAAATGTCCAGCCACTAGCAAACACACAACTTTTAACTGAATAAAAAACATATTCTACATCTGTGGTCACAAAATAGATGGTGCTTTTCAAACACGTGCTTTGTTCAAATCAATTAATAAACCCATTCATGTGCACAGTGGCATTTTAGAGTTTCTTGGTCCAGTATTGGCATAGTTCAGACCGGAGAGACATAGTACTCCTGTGGGCTTTTCAATATGAATGCACTGCCAAGAAGGCTCTCATTTAATGTGGAGACACAGTGTGGTCGTGCTTCCCATTGTACAGTGCAAATAAGTTCCTCTGGTCACGTAGGGAAACAATCATCTTGTTGCCAAAGAATTCCTTAAACTATAAACATGGTTTCCACTCAGTCTTTGTCACCATTTCTGAGGCTCTATTCCAAACAAATTTCTCCCTCTCTGTCTTGCAATATTTTTTTTTCTTTGACCTTTGTCAGCTGCAACTCCAGTTTGTTAATGCTCAACCACAGTGAATCTTCTTCAAGAATAAGCCATATCTCCCATGTGCCTGCTAACTAGTGGTGGAAGCAGTATAAGAGGAACTCTCTCTCTCTCTCTCTCTCTCTCTCTCTCTCCCTTTATATATACTTGTGTTACTTGAGTGAAAGTATCAGTGGCACAGAGTAAAAACACTCTATTTCAAGTCAAAGTCCTGCATTCAAAATGATAATTCAAAAACCAAAAGTATACGTCATATATATGTTATTACTGGAGTATAATCAGTGATGCATTTATGTGTACACCTCTTTAATGTTGCAGCTGGTCAAGGTGGAGCTCATTTAATTATTTTATGTATCATCAGGTACAGTTGTGGTCAAAAGTTTACATACACTTGTAAAGAACATAATGTCATGCTCTCTTGAGTTTCCAGTTATTTCTACAACTGGGCAGGGGCATTTTTATTCTCATATCTGGTTTGCTGCAGTCAGCCACTGTCACTCTTGCCGGCAGCAGTGGTGGAATTTGACAAAGTACATTTACTCAAGTACTGTCCTTAGGTACAGTTTTGAGGTATTTGAGTATCTCCATTCTAGGGAAATACTGTACTATTAACTCGACTACATTTATATCTCAGTTACTAGTTACTTTGGTGATTTAAATTATGGATCCAAAATTTAAATCAGTTCATAAATTGATGTATTACTATGGATTAAGCTACTGTAGCTTGCCTGAGATATAAATGTAGTCGAGTTAATAGTACAGTATTTCCCTAGAATGGAGATACTCAAATACCTCAAAACTGTACCTAAGGACAGTACTTGAGTAAATGTACTTTGTCACATTCCACCACTGCTGCCGGCAAGAGTGACAGTGGCTGACTGCAGCAAACCAGATATGAGAATAAAAATGCCCCTGCTTTGCTTACATGGTTATTATTCTCAAAACAAAGGAAAAACCAGAGCAAAATTTCAAACAGTTTCCAGTAAAAAGAAACATTTAATACCTGCCATAAAAATGGGCTATTCACAAAATATTGGCAGGTTTGAAATAGGAATAGTTGCATTGGTCTTTATTAGCCTACATCAGTTAAAACCATGTAAAAATCATTGTCAATTCAATGTAGTGCTTCTCAGTAAACGGGTATAAAGTGCTTTACAAATGTCTGAAAAACTAAATCAGCAGACAGCAAAAGCAAAGAAAATAAAGTTAAGAAAGATCAAAGGAAGGCAAGAAGGATAAAGAAAACCATAATCTGCATAGGTAAACAATAAATAATAGAAGGTCATCACATAAAGCAAGTTGAAAAAATAAGCTTGAAGAGATGATTTAAAAGTTGATACAGAATTAGCAGGTTAAACTTCTCATGTCGATACAAAGGCTAAAGACTCTGCTGGGTCCATTCATACAGTCTGCTGAACTGAGTCAGTCAGGTAGCCTTTGCTGTATTGTGAGCAATAAACTTGGGTCATTTTAACAAGTGAGCTGCTGATTGGTTGAAATATTTTTTGATGAAGAAATGTCTTTGGCCTGCACTATTATAAATGAATGTTGCACATATTGCTAAGAATATTTTCACATGTAACATGCTTATTCAGTACTCACATTGCCTTACATGACACTGATTGTCAGCTGGAGACATATTTTCAGCCAGTAACAAGTGTCATGTCACTGTCAACTGACAGCTGCAGCAACAGTAACTAAGACCATTGTTGGGCCAACTGAAGAATCAATTTGCGTCATCTCAGAAGCAAAGATAAATGGAACCACGCAAATTTCCATCCATCCATCCATTTGGGGGGGGGGGGGGGGGGAGGCTGGAGCCTATCCCAGCTGTCAACAGGTAAGAGGCAGGATACACCCTGAGCCGGTTGCCAGCCGATTGCAGGGCAACATATGTAGACAGACAACCATCCACGCTCACACTCACACCTAAGGACAATTTAAGTCAACAATTAACCTAATGAGTATGTTTTTGGTTTGGTCACGTATGCACAGGAAGAACATGCAAACTTCACACAGAAAGGCCCTGCCTGACCCGGGGATCGAACCAGCAACCTTCTTGCTGTGAGGCACGCACAGTACCTGCTGCTCCACCATGCCGCCACCATGCAAATTTCAAGTGAGTGTTGTCCATAACAGTTGCATTACTCAAATTTGAGGGTGTCCTTGTAAAAGTAAGCAGTGTCTATTCAAGTATTTTATACTAACCAAGGCTCAAATGACAATGTGTAATGTAAAAGGAGTTGCTCTTAGTGACACTCATCACCCAACTCTCCAGATCCCGTTTTAAAGAGCTTTACAGCTTTCTTCTACTCACTTTTTTGATTCACTGTCACTCAGTGTCATAGTTAGGCCTGGTCACCCGAGGCTGCAGCCACAAAGGTTTTATGAATAGCCAGCCTGTCTGTCTGTCTGTCTGTCTGTCTGTCTGTCTGTCTGTCTGTCTGTCTGTCTGTCTGTCTGTCTGTCTGTCCCTCTTTTTTAATTTTTTTTTAAAGAGAATATCTGGTGTATTTGCTGTGGACAGGTCTTTTGGCATGTACTCTTGAGGACTTCTTCTGACTCTGTAGGGGCACCAGCCATCTTCTACACTGTAAAGTCTAACATTTTCTTTCAACTTAAAAATATGAGTGAAAGGGCTGCCTTAAAATTCTAAGTTAAGGGGAAAAAAATAATTTGTTGTCTTGATTAAACATTCCTTGTTGTGTAAACATCTGCGTTGTCTAGTTAGTTGTCTGAACTTGTAAATCTATTTCAGCTTAATTAAAATGGTCAGTTGTGTAAACCTTTTGTTTCAGTTAAGTTGACTTGGATTTATTGATTGAACTGCTTAGGGTCGTTATTTGAATTTGCAAATTAATTTTAGCTTAATTAAAAGTGTCAGGTCATTTGGGTTAGGGTTAGGGTTAGGGTAAAGTAAAGTATGTTAATGAAACAAAATGTCGTAGACGACGGCCTCCCAACATCCATGCGGCCTCCTGGTTGCGTCTGAAAAGGGGGATGGAAGGGACGGAGCACGTGTTAGCGGCACGCAGCTGCCCAAAATGCATTTCAAGTCAGAAAAACGTGATGACGCAGACGTTTTAATCCCGGCACTGTCCCCAAAGTCACGTTGACACACATTACTAATTCAGTTGGACCTGAATTTTCAATTTAGCATTTATTTTGCAGTTGAGACGTTTTTAAGTAGTAATTTCATGTTATTATAACAACCAAGGTGGCACGATAGCAAAACTGTCGCCTCACAGCTAGAAGGTCACGGGTTCACTTCCCACTGTGGGCACCGGGGGCGTGTCCTCCACCATGCCTTCAGTGCCTGCTGCTTGAGGAAAGGGGGCTTTCTGTGTCGAGTTTGCATGTTCTCCCCGTGTTCACCTGGGGTATCCTCCATAAAAATATACCCCCACTAAAAACATGCAAGAAGATGACCACCTGACCAATGGTGACAAAAGAAACTGGGTCCCCAGGTGCCGGTTGGATGGCAGCCCACCACTCCTGGTCTGCCACGGAGGAAGGCGACCAGGATGGGTTAAAGCGGAAGACAAATTTCACCAATTGCATGGCGTGTTCAGCATGTCTGTAAATGTGTGACAACTAAAGGGGATTGTCCCTCTGATTCTTCTTCTTCTCAGTAATCATTTGTCCTACTGACATAGGATACTATGTTAAAATAACAAACAGGCAAAATCACATTTTACAGTGTATGAGTGGTCTGCTGGAGTAGCAGCATTTCAACTGCTGACAGGGAAAGATGTAACAGACTGCTTCAGAAGGACAGCTCTGTCCTGGGATGCCCCCTTGACCCAAAGGAGAACATGTCCCACTTTAATGCAGGACACTCTGACAGTACTGCGCTGTCCCTTCAGTGACCGGCTCCTTCACCCACAGTGAGTGAAGGAAAGATGCCGCAGGTCCTTCCTTTAGCTGCTGTCAGACTTTACAACCTACACTGCTCACAGTAGACCACACACACACACAAAGTGACAATTCTCTCATGTGCAATATCACTATGTCCTGTGTGCAATAACGTGACTTCAACCATAGTATGTTTACTTAATGTTTATTTATCGTATGTTGCTTTTTTAAAATTGCATTTATTTAATTTTTACAGATGCTTCTTACTATTGTGCTATCCCCTTTGCTGCTGCAACACTGCAAATGTTCCCACTGTGGGATTAATAAAGGATTATCTTATCTTATCTTATCCAATAATAAAACAAATAGCTCCAGATCTATCCATCTGTCATTCCAATCATGCAGAAAAGCACTCAAAAACAATATGATATCAATCAAATATGCAAGGACGTGTCTGGTCCTCTGTGTATCATTCAAGCAACAGATGTATATTTGTGTGAGCATGAGATAGAGGAAGAGCGAGAGAGACCACACCAGTTGCAGGGCTTGTTATTGGAGGCATCTGTTGCTAGCTAATCTAGCTAAATGACTCTCAAACATTTTTGTCACAAGGCACACCCTTTATGACAACAGGTATTTCCAACGCACACTTTGTAATTGTCATACATGTAATTACACCTATGCAAATCAACAGAGAGAGGAAGAGAGAGAGCTTGGAAGAGCAACAACAAAGGGGAAGGGATGAGGCTGTGAAGATAAATGTTATCAGATGGAGAGAGCCGAGAATCCACTGATTACAATGCAGTAAGTACTAAATAGCAGTGAGTGCTGATTGATGTATATCTGTTGCTGCACTGAATATTGGCCTTTAACTAGCATCCGGTGGTGTTACTGTGCTGTGTGACTTTCAGCCCATACGGGATAATGAGCATTCATGACTATTTAGCCCCTATGGGATGCAAAAGCACATTAATGGTTTGCCTTAGTATAATCTGATATTGGTTGGTGTGTTTGAATAATTGGGTTGCTGATTGCATCCTTGTTATGAGCAGGACACAAGAGAGCAGAGGGAGTGTGACAGATGAGACAGCAAAAGAACAACTGAAGAGGTGAAGAAGAGGAGAGGATCAGATAGACAGATAAGACACAGAGTTTGCACAATTTGTAACAGTGCAAAAAGAGCCCTTGTCAAACCACAGAAGCAGAAGATATAAGACCAGGGTATGCCAGTTTTCAAAACTGAACAAAGCAATACAATGGCAACATGCAATCTAGCATACGACTGCTTAATCAATGTCAAGGCTTTTATTTTTTCTTTTGGTTTTACTCCTGCTGCTGAAAATGAAAACAACAATGAAGTTGAATGAGAACTCAAATTGCACTCATTTTGTTTATTTTCACGTTCTACGAACCAGGCCAGAACCTTTCGGCAGAGCACGGTGTCCCACATCTTCTATTCATTTAACTCTGAAATAACTTGAAAATGGTGCAATTATCAGGTGAAAATCTGAGGACTTCTGCTAAACCTCTGCTGTGAAAAGATCCTAACAAGAGCCTCTGCCGTCACTTCTCTGAAAGTGTGATGTTTGGTCACTGTGAGTTCAGTGAAAAGTTCTAAAAACTCAGTGTATACCTGACCTGCCAGGAACAAATGGCAGACAGATATAGTCAGCAGCTAGCTTGCGAACATATGTTATATTTAGCGACTAAAGTAGCCACATATTTCTTTCAGCAGTTGATGGAGACCAGAACAACACTTAAAGAAGAGTGAATATTGGACTTACACTCATCAGGTGTCCAAAACCCCAAATGTATGTTGTCAGCAAGTGTCCCCCCACCATATGATTTGATTGATTTGATTTGAAGAAGTTGATTTAATCCAAACTGAAACAAATACCTCCAGTCTATGTGCAGTTCACAGTGTAACCTTGTCAGTGCATCACACATTCTTCAAAGTTTGCAGGGTTTTAGCATTGATCATATGTGTCCTACACTAAACCTTTCCAACAAACGTAATGCATTATTTTTATATAGTTGTAGTCCCAAACATTGAAATCCCTGCACAGTTAATGGTGAAGTTGATCATGAAGAGAAGTACAGGACTACCCCACACATCAGTCCTCTCACATTCAACACATCGCCTTCTCGCACTGCTATTGATTTGTGTCATATAATATTCAACATGTCCTGTCCTTGATGTACTCAGCAGAAAAGTGGAATACACAGCTAAGCCCCATTATAGCTTGACCAACAGGATGTCAATATATGCCAAGGATAATGACTAACTGATGGAGCTTGTATGTGTGGATGTGGAGGAGCAAGAGAGGCACAATTTAAAACATGTAGCTCTTTAGTCTCTTTCACACACTAAACATAACACAACAACAACATATTTACTCAGTGCAACTGTACAACTGTGTACAAACAATTACAACTACAGACAGACTCCCACACAATAAGACAAACTGGTAAAACAGAGGGATAGGATCTGTATTTTGCTCTTTGAAGGAATTGCACATGCATACAAAACTTAAAAAGGAGAACATGCAAATACATGTGAGTTGTATTTTACTTGTATTAGGAAGTTTTTGAAGTGTGCTTTGATTTATTGTAAGATCTGTGATAGTAAAACTGTTCTAGATTCAGGACCATTGGCAACTTGAAATAACATTCAAGCAACAAGTGAAAATATGTCTTGAAATTTGCTGGAAATAGCCACATTTGTTGAAGTGCTTTTTATGTCATAATAAGCCACAGCTCCACAGTTGTGACATCTTCATTTCAATTCATGTGGATTTAACTTATTGTAAGATATACTGCTCTATCACCCACTTTTTGGAAAAAAAGAAAAGAAGTCTTGCATTGAGCCAACAAATGTTTTCCTTTGATTTCTTCAGCTCTGAAGAATGCAGTGTAAACATAGAGTTCTGAAAAAAATGAAAAACAGTGCATTCCATGGTGACTTCTTCACAGCAGTGCATCACCACTCCCTCTGTCTCCCGGTTTCCAATCATCCTCTCTCACCCGCAACAACAGCCCCATGGACAGAGGTCTCACTTTACAATGAGCTTTTTTAAGTTCTATTCATGACATTTGCATAGACTGAATCCAATTTTGCACTGTTTGCGCAACATGTGTTTTTCAACTCGTTTTGGCTCACAGCGTGTATGGAACAGTAGTAACATAATGACATAGCACATACCACAGCAGAACATGCCGATTAGGTGTAACATTGTGGGTTTTCTGTGGCTATGAGGTGGAATTAAATGGGTTGGAACCTAACATCTGACCAGTGTGCCCCTCATCCCTACAAACTGCTTATTATTGTAACATTCAAATTAGAGGTTTTTGGCTGACATTAATGCTGCATTGAATTGGCTGAATTCCAACCAAGAATAAATGGCAATGACACTCTCAGAGAGAGTGAGTGAGCAAGCGATAGATAGATAGATAGATAGATAGATAGATAGATAGATAGATAGATAGATAGATAGATAGATAGATAGATAGATAGATAGACAGAGAGAGGTGGCCAAAGGCTTTCCAATGGACTGTGGCTTTCTTGTAAGATGTTGTCATCATCATATCATGGTTTGTGTCTAAGAGGACCTCCATTTGTATGACTAAAAGCAAAGTGTATGTGAGGTGTAGGACATAATAGTCGGCCTTATGGTATAAAGTATAAACTGTACTAAATATGGTTGTAGTCTCAGTGTCATAACCCACAGGTTCCTGAAGAGCCATAGTGAAGCTCAGTGACAGTGGCTCAAAAGCTAATCGTCACTCAAAGCAGCCATGACCATAATTATGCATTATGCAATTATGCATATTAAGCCATAATGTCATTTAAACTAGTAAGTTATATAAACATTCACACCTGTACAGTTGTCATAAACGAGGACATAAGCTTTTATTTGGACATTTTAATATGGGGGTCTATGGGGAGTGACGAGTCAGCCTCAAGTGGCCATTCAAGGAACTGTAGTGTTTGGCACTTCCATGTTGGCATCGTTTTTGTTCATCTGGACGTGCACTTTGCCAGGGCTACCAGCGATCACCGTGCTTGAGGTGAACATTAGCAAGTGTAAGATTAACATTTGGATGAATTATTAACGGGCGGCACGGTGGCGCAGCAGGTAGTGCGCATGCCTCACAGCAAGAAGGTCCGTATAAGTTGCCCTGCGATCGACTGGTGACCGGTCCAGGGTGTACCCTGCCTCTCGCCCGTTGACAGCTGGGATAGGCTCCAGCCCCCCACAACCCCGAAAGGGATAGTCAGGGTATAGAAAATGGATGGATGGATGAATTATTAACATTTGCGGTATTTTGAACAGACATCAATCAACATTGTCATTCCCCATAATCCTTGGTACAAACTAGATTCCAAAGAATATACATAAATAAACATTGCAGTAATTTACACAGGGAATATCAGCAGTGAAGTCAAACTTCAGTTAAACTGTTCATGTTGTTTTACATCAGGGATGGTGTGTTGTCTGTGTTCAGGACTTTATTTTGGTGGGTCTCAGGATCCAAGGTGGCAAAAGCCGTGAGTATTTTACCAATATTGTAAAGCTTTATGTTGTTTCTTACAATGCACCATAATTCACTCATATTCAGGTTTGACAACTGTGAAGAGCTTCAATGTGACTCCTCTCTTTCCTTGATGTCTCCATGGTAGACTTTGGACAGCATCAGCGGAAACCATACAGCCAGCACGTATGTGCAATTTTGGCCACTAGTTCTGAAAGTGGCGCTGATGAGCCGAATGCACACAGAGCATTAGGTAGCACCAAAGAAGAAGAAGGAGCTCTATGTGTGAATCCACACAGGGAAAAACAGCTGAATATTTGTCTCAAAATTAAACAGGGTTATCAAGCCCGTCCTTCGATCCACAAATGTAGATTTTTCCAGTCCGCAAGCAAAGCTTTTGATTTGTAAATCAACATTTACATCTGTGAATTTACTCTTTGCATTAATTCAAATGATGATTTAAGAAACATAAATTGAGAGTTCTGACCATGTGGATAGTAGAACTATTTGTTTGTTTTGGGTGTTTATTTTTTTTTGATAGAAATCTATCTCCACATATCTTCTATACCACCAGGAGGCAGTGTGACGAACCCACAATCAGGAAAGCCCATCGGGTCCTATAATGCTTAGTCATGGTTGCTGGATTGCAGCACACTAGTGCGTTTGACTACTTCGGGCCTCTCTTTTGACCAAAGTCAAAACAGAATTCATGCCCCATGCACATATGCCAGTATCACATTGGCACTTTGTTCCTCTTATGTTACAAGTGCAAGGAAAACGAAATGATTAAAATGTGGGTTTATTGGACCTGTGAGCACACAAGTGTAACAGAAATATGAAAACACAAAAGGGTAAATTTGGAAATGCAAAGTTGGAAGTCACCTCTATCATTACTGCCAGAGGGTGGGGTGCTACTGCCTTTTGAGGAGAAATCTAGCATGATTCTCGAGTCACTTGAATTCATCTGGGTCACTCGGCTGACCAAGGTGACGCCTCTTTGAATGCTTTTCATCTGGAAGAGTCTTTTGGGGATCTCATGTTTTGCAATCTTCTGTATAGCTGTGTGTACACAGTGACCTATGCCAGGACACATTTAAATAAAACATGCAAGTCTCTACTAAAAATGCTGAAGATGAAACACTTTAGTTCATCATTTGGTTCCAACTTCCCAACCCTCTTAGGGGTTGTGTACTTTCCAGGCTATCGTGTCACAGTGGTGGATGTCTGTTGCAGGGGTGACTCTTTAATAGAAGTACAACTGTCTGTTGGTTTTGAGTTTTCTCGGCCAGTTTCCTGTAAAATACAAGAAAGTAATGATCTACTGTTAAACGCAACATTTCATTTTTATTGTGTTAACACAAACTGATTCAATCTCTTGCATCAAGTAACCTATCAATTAATCTCCAAACCAGTATTTATTTCTTCAGAGAACAAGAGAAATTGTTGTTCACAACTCTCAATCTCAAAATTTCAGCATCACAAACGCATCACAAATAGTCAGCACACACAATATATTCATGACCATGTTTGTGTTGTGATGTTATGATAACATGTATATATTATGCTAAATCCACACAGACATGCATTTTGGAACTAACAAGTTCCACAGATGCTCGTTCTGTGGACGAGTCACACATGATGCAAATGCTTGCCACAGTTTTTTTTTTTTTTTTTTGACAGCCAACACAAATACACTTCAAGATAGTCAAACTTTCATCCGATATCTGCATTCATGGACAAAAACACTCCATAATGGGTACTCGTTTCAAATGAATATGCAGCTCATCCTTAATTGCTAAGTGAGAAACTTACACAATTCAAAACGGAATAAACTTACTAAATCAACAAAAAGTTTAAATCTAACCATGATATAACAACTGAATATATCTGTAAACTGTCACACCTGTTCCAAAATCACTCTGCTGCTAGATCAATTTGCTGGTGGTAAGCTATATATGTAGTATAGGTGGCTAGTTACTATGGAAACAAATGGGTGTCAATATTGAATTCACACAGAAGGATTCAGAACTTGTTCTTTATATATAAATTGCTCTCTCCACACAAATATGTCAATGCACACAATAGTTATTGTTATGCTGCAAAAAGCACCTTTGACTCCTTGGTTAATATAGGCATAAAGGGAGAAAAAATGACCACCGTCATCCCCTGACCTCTGTCCTATTGAGCAGCTGTGAAACATGCTGGAAATGAAGGTGAGGGTGTGCGGCAGTATTCCTCAAAACAGCAGCTCTGGGAGGCAATAGTGGCATCCTCAAATGAAACACAGGCTGAAGTGTACGTGTACTGACAAACTGCATTGATGAGAGAGTTGTCAAAGCGATCTCAAAGATGTGCTCACATATATTAATATGTGACTTGATGTGCAATTTTTTTAAACTGCATTTATTTTTGAAAAATGATCTGTTCATGCAAACACCACAGCAGCATTCTGTCTCAAAGTCATTATGACCTCTTGAATTTTGTTATTATGCACACACACACACACACACACACACACACACACACACACACACACACACACACAAAACAAAAACAATTAAACACAAAAATTACACCAGGAAACTGTGGATTGCACTTCTTCAAGGTTATAACCTTGTTGGTTTGATTCTACTTCCCAGTTTTTAGTCCTCATCAGACTGGATTAGTTTCTCTCTCTTTCAGTGTTTTATAACTATTCCATAATCCTAATCCCCATCGTGCCTGCCAGTATGTTTTCATGTTTCAACAATGAGAAAAGTCCATCCCCCAAATCCAAATATGCTTACATCAACCTAAGGGTTTTAACAATCTGTCACACACCCAGATGTATGCTTTAATTACTCACCAGAATGGAGGTGAAGCATGCATCCTGCATCTTACGCATGACAATGACACCTGCCTATGAATTTTAAATCCAGGAAAATCAATGGGTGAAGTCACTCAAGAGCAATGCCAACATGTTCTCATGATGATAATTATTATCTGCCTCTGAGAAACTGATCCTGTCTGAGCAGAGCTCAGTCTTTCCTTTGACACTTGTCCCTCTACTCCTTTAAAATAATTACATAATATTCATTTCCTGGATATGGTACATTATGTTGCCCAAATTGCCAGTGAATTTTCCACAATACAAATTCCAATTAATACAGAATATTATACAGGAAAAGACCAAAAATATGAAATGTGTTGATGTCCACATAACATTTACTTCAGTTTAGTGTGATGAGGTAGCATCAGCTGTTTTAGGATTTCCCAGATTCACAAAGCTGGCTCACTTATAGCCAGAGTAAATCACCAATCCAAACCCTGGAAATGAAGTTTTAATATTGATAAAATCCTGAGACAGACATAAATTTTGTATTTGTAATAAAAACAGTAACCCAGGAAATCCAAAATAACCTCATATGCATAGTTATGCAGAAAAACCCACAGAATAAGACCTCAACACATGTGTCTTATATGAATATGCAAAACAAAACAGAAACAAACAAAAAACTTAGTCCAACAATCAAGATATGACTGCTTTGAGTATAGTAATAAATCAGGGAAATTTCTCACAAACCAAAAGATTATCCCAGCTCAAACACTCAGTGTGAGAAGCTTTTATCTCACCAGAAGACATAAAAACACTTTTCAAACATTCTGTCATGAATTGAGCACATCAGACAATGAACCAGACCACAATGACACAAAGACTTTGTTCATGATATACTGCAGACCTGTCCACATTAACAAAGGACCAGGATGAAGCACCTGATCAACCAGTTACACCACAGACGTTTCATGTATATATATTGCTTCCATTGTTGTTGTTTACATTATAACCCTTCCCTAGTACTGCTATTACAATTATCATCAGACTGTGAAATAATACAAGCAAATCACATTGTAATAGAGCACACTGCTGTTTGTTACTTTTTTCTCCCCTTCCCCCGTCATGTATTACCTCTTACATAACCACAATATTACGTATGTGTACACATAAAGTAATGTCAGAGATAGAGACAATGGTTTTTGCAAAGTTGTTTGTCTACTCAGGCTTTGTCTTCTGAAAGACAGAGTGATCATAGTTCAGATCATACTCAAAGTCTATTCATAATTATACAGCAGTTCTCCATATTCCACTTGTATTCTGTCCAATTAAACAGAATATCTCTTATTTACTGCAAACTTCTACTCTCTTATTCTATCACTGCTGCTCAGGATAATGAGACTTCTTAGTGAATATTTAATCTTTTTAAACTTAATGAGATGGCCAATGTAAATAAAAAGCATAGCTACTTTAGCATACTGTGTCAGGAAAGAATTGTGATTATTGTGTTGTAGACATATTTACAATATACTGTATATTTAACCAAAACATTCATAAATAAAGAATGCATAACTTTGAAGCCAACCCCAAGCACATTACCCTCAAACTGCACCAAACTTGCATCATCATACAGTTCCCTCCTAAAAATAATACACAAACACACACAAATGGCTAATGTATTGGTGTAAATTTTGGGGAGAACATATTGTTTCTCTACTTAATAGCATCATTTTACTTTCTTTACATGTGTGTGTGTGTGTGTGTGTGTGTGTTAGTGAGAAAGACAGAGTGAGAGAGCGCATGTATATGTGCCTCATTGGATCTGGCAGTGGTACCAAAATAATTAAGTTTCCATCTTTTAAAGACCTTTTAATAGTTTTTGTGGGCATTATGGTTCCCTCCAGCGAAATATGGATCTGTTTTCAGCCCCGTCAAACATCGGAGGGAGAATTCACGTTTACAGATAATCTAATAGGCTCCTGCTCTGGCATCTGTATAGGGAGCCAATCTGTTTGTCCTTGGCTCTGACTTATCTCTCCAGCTTTTGTTGCATCTCACTTCAATATTTTTCACCCGGGGCTAAACCACTTTTAGGCATATTAATGGCTGACCCTGAAACTTCCTTGGGAGTCAAAGTAAACAGGCTTTGACCACACTACCACCTGATCCAACAGCAGCAGGATAGCAAGGTGGGACACAGTAGATAAATGAAAGGCAAAAACAGGGAAAGGAAGTTCAATAAACACTCCCAAACTTCTTTTCTACTGTGTGTTTAAAGTGGCTATAATCACTCTGAAAACAATATGACAATGTGAAAGGGATGGCTCACATTGATGACTCCACGGAGAATTTACAGTTTCAGGTGAATGTTTAGCTGTTTGGCCTGCAACTTCACTACTTTGAAAAGTTGCGAAATACACAAAAGTTTGTTCAAAGAGAAAGTGTGATAGAAATCTTGTTAGTTCTATTGTACATTTGCTCAAAGTTCAATGATTTTGAGATTGTAGACAAACAGGAAGTTTCGGCTCACTGCATTGTATTCCAGGGTTAATGTACAAGAATCCAGTCCATGAAGACATGGCAGTCCATGAAACCAAGTAAGTCCTTGCAGAGTAAGAACCATCCTTCTGTCAAGTAGAGAGAGGCTTTGAATTTACACATTTACACGCAATTTACATGCAAAGGCCTTACACATATCTAATACCTTGAATTTACTAGCATGACAAGACTTTTGAGTACATATGCTTGACTTTGTGTGCACTTTATCACATTATGCACTGAGAACATCCAAAGATTGATGGGTTATGCTATAGTTGAATGCTAACAAAATAATAATTTCATTTAGTTGTTAGTTCATTTCGTTTAGTTGAATAATGAGGTGTTTTGTTAACGAATTTCATTAGTTCACAGAAGTAATGAAATTCCCATCAGTCTCAGCTATACTTTGTTTTTACTGCTAATTAGCAAATGTTAGCATGTTAAAATGCTAAACTAAGAAAGTGAACATGTTAACCATTATGCCTGCTTAGTGCCAACAAGTTAGCACTGTGAGCATGTTGCTTGCTTGCATACATTTTGAATTCACAAAAGGTTTTATATCATAGAACCAATGCTGTGTAGCTTTCCAGTGGACATAACATAGACTTACATTCATTTTCTGGAAACTTACCCTTGCTTAACTTTAACTAACCTAACCCAAGTCTTCACCCTAAAATTTAATGATTTACATTATGGGGACCTGCATTTTGTCCATATAAGGAAGGTGAGTCCCCATCATGTGACTGTATAAACAGCTTAAGCACTACATGGCCACACACACACACACACACACACACACACACACACACACACACACACACACACACACACACACACACACANACACACACACACACACACACACACACACACACACACACACACACACACACACACACAGGAAGCTTAATAGATGGTTCTGATCAACTCACATGGCTCTGCTTCAGAGGAGGTTCATGAGTAGCAAGAAACAAAAAAAAAAAGAACTTCAATCAGTGATATATGCTAACAGTGCCTGGCACCCATGGTTAACGGCTGATTTTCTGAGATTAGAGAAAGCATCTCATCCTGTTGAGCTGCGGCCAAACAGAGCAGGAGAATAATTACAGGCTTTGATGTCTCTGAAAATGGTTGCTCCTTGTCTCAGAAGAGTAACAACCAAGAAAGGTGGTTAGATGCTTCTTACTTAAACTCTTGGTCTGTTTCTTTTTTACTCTCTCTGCCTCAGTCAGTTCCTCTGTATCTACAGTAGAGGCTTCAGGGAACTTCCTTGTCTTTGTTCTTTTTCTGTTGTTTCCCATTTTCCCCCTCCTCAATTTTACTCTTACTTCTCCTCACATTTTGATTCTTTTTCTGTTTTCCTTGTCTAAAATCTCTTTGAGATGGAGCAGAATTCTGAATTCCTGACACCTTGTATCTACTTTCCATGGAAGCAAATCTGTCTGTTTTTGTGCCTCCTTTCTTCATCCCTCTCCATTCCTGTCTTTCTTTGTCCTTTCTACCTCCTTTCTGACAGCAAGGCTATGATCTCCACTTCTCCAAATCACAAGGTGTCTGTCATGTCAGGGCAACCCAGCACTGTCCCTTGGGTAAAGCGTTGAGAGCGGACACTCGAGGCCAGGACATTGCCTGCATACTAACTATGTGGTATCTGTGTGACACTGCAGCCTGGGTTGTCAATAATTTGTCACTTATATAAGCATACAGCTGCACTACTTCTAAATGACTAATATTGGTTGTAGAGACATTTCTGTTCATGACTTTCATCAACTTCTATGTCTTCAATTCAATAGTGTCAAGGTTATTTTTCTTCATACCATATATCAAAAGACAAATGACAAATCAAAGAAAGAAAAGAGCTCTTCTGGAGGCTTGTGGTGGACCGGTTATTTACTACACTTCCTGTTGATTTCTGTCTGTAAATCATTTCATTGTAGATAAGATGCTTATATGCATCTTGATATCAAGTTCAAAACAACCTCTGTATACATACTCTATGTTGAATGTTGTGCTGTATGCTACCTGTAACAATTATGTCCATATCGGACAGTTTTGTATGGTTGTTGCCTAACCCCAACCATACTCAACCCACAATTTATTTGCCACTGCCACAATTTTTCCCCAACCATAACCATACTATAGTTTCTATTCATTTCATTGTGATTGAACGTGGTCTGGGGTCTTGCAGAATGCTCAATATCAATGTACTTGTCTGCCAAGAGGGTTGGATATTACCCTCAAACAGTTCTTAATCAGAAATGGAAAAAATTCAAAAGCTTAAATGGCATAAAAGCAGTCAGGTCGCAGTTAGATGCATAAACACATGAAGACTGAAGGACTTCGCATCCACATTAATAAAGGTTTACAGTTGTGCTTGTGTGTCCGCATACTGTCATCTACAGATACTGTATTTTGGGTAGTGATCAAAAGTAACTGAAATGGAAGAAGAATTGAATGGTTTAAGGCTAATTCTTCGACCAACAAGATACTGGTTTGACATCTTGGCCCAAGTGAAGACCAGATCTATTCACTGTATACAGTATCTTTTCTTTACACTGCCCAAAGTGTAACACTCTCCAGTGGTCATTTTCATGTGGCATTGTGTAGCAGCGTTGCACATGTATGTATGTGGTTTTGTAATGTATTTACTTTCACTTCTTTTCATACTTCTTGTCATGGCTACAGCCATGTCCCAGTCAGCCATGTTTCCTGTTAGCCTTCAGCAAGCAAGCTTCCAGCATGCTAGCCACTAGACTTCATTCTGGCCCGCTAACCTCCAGGCTACAAGTTTTCAGGCAGCTAACCTTTAGCATGCTAGTCTCCAGCATGTTAACCACCTAACATCCATGCTAGCACTGAGGTTGACTCTGCTCAGGTGGGTGAGCCTTCAGCCTTCCTGTTCTGAGCTTTCCTCCCACACAATTAGCAGTCAGCCAGATTCTCTGCAGCTCCAGCTAGCTTCCTACCAGCTCCAGCTCCTGAATCAGTTATTCCCATTCTCATGCTTAAATGCCATTTGCCCATCCCCATTAAATATCTCAAATGTCATTCCTGTCTCTGTGAGTCTGTGTCTGCACTTGCACCTGAACATCTCCTACATTCATATTGAGCTTTGAAGAAATATGGTTAGAAGACATAGCTTAGTCCCTGCGTTCATGGGTCATCCATTCCATTCACATGCCCATACAGACCAGAACTGTAGTCTATATGTCCAAGCTATTAAACCTGACTTCTAGAGCACTACATGGGCAAACACATGGTTCCCTCTCAGATCTTACAACACTATATACAACCTGCACACACAGTCTCAGGATTGTGGTTACTTATCCATCCCCACAAATACTCTCTCCTGCTTGAGTTAGAGAAAGTTTCCTCTTTGGAAAGTGGCTCCCTTCAAACAGTATTACATCTGTAAACCCACCTGGGGGAAACACAATAAGCTGTAATGTCAAAATTGACATATTACCACCTCAGCAAATAGTTGCTTATTGCACATCCAGTGGACACAAAGCAATATTAGCATTAACATTATTTTGAAGTTGTGTATGTGTTCACCTGGCAAATGTAAGTCCAATATTTACTCCTCTTTTTGTCTTGGTATGATCTCTACCAACTCCTGAGGGAAATATCTGGCTCTTTAGCTGCTAAATGATCCAATACATTCACCCACTATTGCCACCTTTGTCTGCCCTTTGGTGCTGGACAGGTACAATTGCTGAAAGCAACACTGATGAGAGTGGGCAGTGAATCAAAACAGAAAAGTTGGCGAAAGAACCTATGAAACTCTGTAGAGGTGAGGGGAACTGTGATGTTGGATGATAATTTGATGTGGATTCCTCACAATGAACAACCCCTTCCACTTACACATAATATTCACTAATATAAGAAATATGAATTACAGCAACAATTAAAATTATGTACCTTATTGGCCTGAACACAAGATTATGCTTTTTTTTTGGGGGGGGGGGGGGGTTCTGATTATATTCTAGAACAGAAGAGTACCACATTCACAAAATTAGACATTCTTTTTGAATAAAGAGAGCAACACATCAAAATTCACATTTTGATTATAATCAAATTTGTCAAAACAACTGTTGTTTTTTTTATGTTTTTGAACATTTTATTCCTGATTGTGTATAGATTTGTCACATTGGTACAGTTCATGGTTTCCTGTTGTCTTAGACCTCTGGGCCACTGTGATATTCCAAAATGTCAATTTATATTGGTCCAATTCACCAGAAATGTTGCATTCTAGGCCCCTATGAAATCTGAAAAGCAAGTAATGCAATTTCTGCTTCAGCATTCAGATTTAACTGGAGTGTATGACAAACAACAGCAAGGCAAGAGAAAAAGACTTGACCAATATGAAAATGTGTATACAAATATTGTGTAATCAAAGTAAACTATCCATCTCTCTTTCTGCAACACTTTTACACACCTCACTCCCCTCATCTCTTTTATTCATTCTTATCCTACAAAAAAATCCCCTGTCACCTTAAGACTCCTTCCCCCTGTCAAAAACATTCTGCAGTGTCCAAAAGCCAAAACCACACCCACTGTACAAGAGGTGTTATCGCAGCTTCACGATTAATCTCATTACTGCACCACAAAGAATTTAGAAGGAAAGCGTTAGTTACAGCAGCAAAATACGTTCAATATCAAGACAGAAAAACATACTGTGACATTTAGAGGGTAACGGTGAGAGTTCCTTCTTTGAATTGTCTTTCTCTGGGATTCACAGCAAGTCACCTGTTAGTAGAGACGAATGGAGATGACAGAGTAGATGCGATGACGTATGCCAAATTGTCAAATTCCATTCATTTTCTATAGAAAGCAGGAGATCAAGCTTTACAATGCACGATGGATACACTACAGCATGCTAATGGACCATTCAGCATGTCTGCATTTACATAGACATGACTTGACCTCAACGTTATGCAAATAAGTTTGTCCAGCGCAAGATAGCACACGCCCGAAGTGTCAAACTAGGTAGTGCTGATCAAATGTCAAGCAAGATTCTTGGCGTGCAGGCCAATGAACTAAAGCTGCGTACTTTCCAATATGGCCGGGGTTTAAAAAATTGTGAATCAAGATTTGCACTGGCTATTCCTCTTCTCAATTGTTTTTAGAAACCTACTTTGATGTACTGTTGAGCTGTAATACCAGAAAGTTTGTAACAAGGGCACCAGTTTTTCTTGCTTGAAAAAGACATGAGCCAAAACCAGCATCGCCCAGCTCACAGTTACATCACCCACTAGCTGGAGTGTTTAGTGGTCCAATTCATCCTCACCAGAGACTATTTCCGAAAGAAGATCGATGGAATGCTTGACTTGTGACGAAATTCTCGTCACAGAACAGTCATTTCTGTTAATTACTCTTTGTTCCCCACCATGAGTGTCCACCCATCACTCCATAGCTAACACGGTCAGGTGGGTTGTAATGCAAGAACTTCCTTAATGATCTTAGAAAATCAGACTTATTTTATTTAGAATTAAAATGTAGCTGTTTTCAATATAAATGTCAAATGGTTATTACAGGGTGCAGGATTGCTAGAGTTAATGTCAAGACAACATTTAATAATAATTGAAGGAACTGTAGGGGCGATGTGGTTCAGAGAGAGTGAGCGTGTGGTGAGCAAGCAGAGTCTCAGTCAGAGGACGTCAATAGCAAGGAGTGGAGTGATGGAATTAGGTAAGGGAGAAGGCAGGTTTCGATGTGGCTTTTATTTGTCTTTGATTTGATCTTTGATGTTTTTGATTCTTTATTTATCTTTGTCACGGCTTGTTTGCATGTGCTGCATCAGAAAAGAGATAAACAAAGAGACAATACAATTACAATTAAACAATGGAGTGGTCAATCAAACAAGAAACAACAAATAAGTCTATGTGTGAATATACAATCCACAATTAAACAGTCAAACGGTCAAGCAACAAACAATCTTCTTACATGGCTCCTGGCACATGTCTGGGAAAGAGATTAGGGCAGCAGAGCACATGTCAGCAAAGCCACCACAAAAGGCATACAAATGAAACAAACAAAATGATGAATTGACCACTCACGTTAACTTTGAAGATGCGCACAAATCAGGATACAAGGATATACTGGAGCGCTGGCAGGGAGGGCAAAGGATGAATGGAAGGGTGAACAAATAATTTATAATTTCAGCCCCCTTACCCCGCAGGTAAGGTGGGCGTGGTCAGGTGGCAGGTATCCTTTGGGTTCATTTTGGCAGATTCACCATATTTATTTGGAGAGAAAATGAACTGAAAGAGCACATGGTCCAGGGAGTCTCTTCAATAATACACTCTTAATACACGTAATACACTCTTGAAGCTCGATGATTGTGGCCTATTTCATGTCAGGCAGTGGTTCCTGTAGCTTGACGTTGAAGCAAGTCAATACACCGCCACCATGAAAGTTCCCCACTTGATTACTTACATAAAGACAATTATTTTTGTTTCTTGGATTATAAGTTTTCTGAAATTTTGCTTAGTAATGCATATAAGACATTATCTAATTAAATGCCGATTTGTATACAAAAAACTGAAATCTGAACAATACTACAGTCCTAAATATATAAGTTTATGGCTGTAGTGTCTAGCCTTAAATTCCTACAAACACTATTGGTTATGTTTATTGGCGGGAAGCTGATGAGGGATTATATTCCTGTGGCAACATTAGTAGCTACAGGTCTCAGTACTCATCCATCATTCATTCATTCATTCATTCATCTTCTATACCCCTTGTATCCCTTTCGGGGTTGGGGGGGGCTGGAGCCTATCCCAGCTGTCAACGGGCGAGAGGCGGGGTACACCCTGAGCCGGTCGCCAGCCGACTGCAGGGCAACACACACACAACCATTCACGCTCACACTCACACCTAGGGGCAATTTAGAGTCACCAATTAACCTAATGGGCATGTTTTTGGTCTGTGGGAGGAAGCCGGAGTGCCCGGAGAGAACCCACGCATGCACGGGAAGAACATGCAAACTTCACACAGAAAGGCCCCCGCCTGACCCCGGGATCGAACCGGGAACCTTCTTGCTGTGAGGCACGCGCACTACCTGCTGCGCCACCGTGCCGCCTCATCCATCATGTGATATAAAAATAATATACCATGTTAACCATTAACAAAGCCATTCATGACAACCTATGAACTATATTTGTACCCAAATTGAAACATGTTGTTCAGCAAAGCACAAATATCCAATGGAAATTTATGTCTTCTACCTGAAATTGTAATTGTAATTGTAACTGAAATTACTCGTGATTTAAAAAAAACAAAAACAAAAAACTGTCAGCTCCATGATTGACATTTCTGTGAGTCAGCCATTATGTTTTTTCAAATCGATTCATATCTTTGTGGATAGCAACAGGATAAAAATACCCATTCTTAAATGCAATTGTCCCTCCTTCCCTGCAGCCAGAACTGACATATTGGACAAACCCTCCTGTTCTGTCAGCGGGGCTCCCCTGGTGAGAGTGTCACACAGACGCATCTTGCTTCAGATGGGGAAGAATGTGTTCAATGTGTATTGGCTGAGTTGGGGATTTGAGGGGTGCAGTCTCATGGTCGGGCCTAGCGGTCAGTGAACGTGGGCATGGTGTGGGCTGGGCATTCGAGCCCCAAAGATTTTTTCTTTAGCCCCTAATAATTCTCCACTTTCAGTGGTTTTTCACAAAAGAAGATGGTACTGTGGTAATTTTGTATCTTTAGTGAATGGAACAGAGGCAAGACCAGTCAGACAGGGTTTACTGAAAAGTACGTGGAAACACTCATGTCATATTGTCTAATTATTTTGTGTCAGTTCTTCAATTGATGGGGTTGCCATGCCAACCATTATCTCACAAAGTCAGTCAGTGTGAGGCAAAAATGGATATTTACTGGTAGAGGGGTAGAGGCTGAAGCAGTGGCACAAACATCCTCTCACGATGCGCCATACAGTAACATGATATGCAGAGCACAAGTTACAGTATATACAGATAATGTATTTTGCATTGCACTTCAGCCAGACTCAGTTACAAGCAGGCTACAGACAAAACACTGCATTCCCGTTCTGGTGACTTTAATCATGCCTCTGTCCTCCATTCTGCTCACATTCACTCAATATGTTACATGCTACACCAGAGACAATAAAATACTGCATTTATTTTATGGCGACACCAAGGAGGCATATAACTCACCCCCTCTCCCCCTATTGGGAAGATGTGATCACAACCTGGAGCACCTTCTGCTGGTGCCAGCTGTCACTTGCACGGTGAAAAGATGGTGCAACAAGTCCGAGGAAGCTTTGAAGGACTGTTTTGATATGACTGTGTGCAAAGTACGTTGTGATGCGTATGGGGAGGACACTGACTGTCTCACACACTCTATGATGAACTATGGACCAACTTCTATGTGGAGAATGTCATATTCACCAGGACTGTGTGATGTTTTTCTAACATGTTTTCACCTCCTTTTCCTGTAGTGTCTTTGTGTTTCTCTCTGTCTCCTGTCTCCTGTCTGTCTCTCCCCTCTCTGTCTGTTGTGTGGGTATGTTTCTCTGCAGGGAGTGGCTGGCAGGTCAGCTCTGGCCTCCTCCTCTCCTGAGCACACCTGCTCTTCTGTCAGGCAATCAAGACTCACCTGCTGCCACAGTATATAAGCATTGGCTTTCCTCCCAGTATTCATCGAACCATCTATTTATCCTTGTGGTAACGACTGTGACCCCAGAGATCATTTCAGTATTTTTGCTATCGATTGCCTTGTCTGTTACTTGCTTTCCTGACTCCTGTCTTTTTGTGCTCAGGTGCCTACCTTTATGCTCCAGCCTATACCCTGTCAGTCTGTTGTTGTGATTGAACTGGAACTGGACTCTTTTCCTGCCTGTTCACTCTCAGTAGATGCGCCAGGTTCAGTGTGCGGATCTCCTAGACTCGTCTGCTGCATTAAACCTATGCCTTTTTTCACATATTCCTGCCTCCATGTCTGAGTTTCAGCGTCTGGGTCTGTTTACTCCTGCATAAAAACGTAACAGAATGATTTGACTGGTATTGTCCCAGCTAAATAAGACAGGAAAATTTAAGGTCTGCAAGCCTTGTCACACCAAGGACAGCTGCATGGACAGCATGGACAGCTCCTGGATCCACTTAGGAGCAGCAACAAACCCTACTAAACTCAGTCAAACTGCTCAACTCTCAAGTCATCCCTTTTATTTCCTGTTACTGTCTCTCTAGCCTCACCTCTGCTGTCTCTGCAACCTCCAGCTCCCCAGCTGCATGGGTTCCTCTCCAGAGATGGTAACAGTGGAGGACGTCTCCTTGGACACTGAGGACTGTCTAAACTAGAGAATGAGACGTTTTCAATCCTGAGAACAGAAGCACACTATCCAAGGAATCCAGCAGCTTGAATGTCGCTATACCTGCAAGGAATGTGAAATGCCAAGTCCATTGCTTGTGATCTGTCTGCTGCGAACAGCCTCATGGAAGTGATATTTCACAATTCTTTGTTGTATAAATAAACAAAATTTGTTAAAGCAAGTAATTTGTCATTTTACAAGTAATTCTCTAAAGCTCTGACAGATTCCACACAGTAGAACTCATTCAGGTCGTTGGCTAGGCATCGATCGTTGATGGAGTGGGGGGCTTTAGGCTTGTAGTTTGTGATCTGCCTGAGCCCTTTCCAGACAGACGCAGAGTCGTTAGCTGAGAAGTGGTGTTGGAGCTTGTCAGAGTACAGTCGTTTAGCCTCTTTCACCGCCTTGCTAAACTTGTACTTTGCCTCTCTGAATCTGTCTTTGTCCCCACTCCTGAAGGCCTCTTCCTTTGCCTTTGCCTTTACCTTAGCTGTCTGAGTTTGGCTGTGAATCAGGGTTTGTCATTGCTGTAACTCACCCTGGTGCTTGATGGAACACAGCAGTCCTCACAGAAGCTGATGTAGGACGTCACAGCCTCCGTGTACTCATCCAGACTGTTGGTAGCAGTCCTGAACACATCCCAGTGAGTAGAGTCCAAACACGCCTGGAGATCCTCCACAACCTCACTGGTCCACTTCCTTGATGTCCGCACTACGGGTTTGCAGAGCTTTAGTTTCTGCTTGTATGCAAGAATCAGGTGGACCATGGCGTGGTCAGAGTGGCCGAGTGCAGCACGGGGGACGGCGTGATAAGCATCCCTGACAGTGGTGTAACAGTGATCCAGAATATTCTCCTTTCTGGTCGGGCATTTAATAAACTGTCTGTATTTGGGGAGTTCGTGAGTGAGGTTACCTTTGTTAAAGTTGCCAAGGACAATAACTAAAGAGTCCGGGTTGGTCTGCTCCACACGCAGTATCTGGTCTGCGAGCACGAACTGTGCGTCCTGCACGTTGGCCTGCGGCAGGACGTAAACGCCGACCAGAGTGAATGAAGCGAACTCACGGGGTGAATAAAAAGGCTTACAGTTAATAATGAAAGATTACAGTGCTGCTGGGTCACTGTCACGTCGTTGCACCATCCACTGTTGATGTAGAAACAGATTCCTCCACCTTTAGTTTTGCCGGAAAATTCCGTGTCTCTGTCCACGCGGTGGAGTTGGAAGCCAGCCAGCTGCAGCGCAGAGTCCGGTATTAATCCACACAGCCACGTCTCAATGAAGCACAAAAACACAGATGAAGAAAAGTCCCTGTTTTTACCCAGTAGCAGTTGCAGTTCCTCCAGTTTGTTGGACAGTGAACGCACGTTAGAGAGAAATATTCCCGATAACGCTGTGTGTAGTCTGCGCTGGTGGAGGCGCACGAGCACACCGACCTGTTTTCCTCTCCTCCGGCGTTTCACTGCATGAGCTAAGGTGAGCGCACCTTTGACCAGAATGTCCAGAATTGACCTTGCTGTTATAGAGTAAGATCCAAGCCACCGGACTCTATTTACAGAAACAGTAATTTTATTATAGTTAAACACAATTCATTCAAACTCAACAGAAAATAAATATAACTATGTCTTTCCACTGTTGCAACAATCACCACCAATGCTGGTTTGGTCGAAATTAACCCTTAATTCACTGAATCAGATATGAAAATAAAGTAAGAGGAGTGAGAGGGAGGGCACACATCAAAGAAGCAGCGGGGTAAAACAATGTGTAGTGCCACAATATTGTCACGCCTAACTTGGGATTTAATTTCTCCTGACATTATGCCCCGGGAGATATCAATATGTCAGACTTTAACTAATAACTGGATAACGGAAACCCTGATTCCATAGTTTGTTACAGGTAAGGGGCTGCTGGTGTGAGCCTTCTGCAATGGCTATGCAATGTTAGAGACAACAATAAAGTCAACGATAACTCCAAGTTAAAAAGCAAAAGTCTTTCTTTAGTGCTGCTCTGACATAGGACACATTTCACCACACTGATAGATAGATAGATAGATAGATAGATAGATAGATAGATAGATAGATAGATAGATAGATAGATAGATAGATAGATAGATAGATAGATAGATAGATAGATTAAATCCAAACACCTTCTTCCCTTTCATTTTTTCACATTTTTAAAGCAAGGTGTTGCCCTAACAAAACAATGGTGACCTCTACATTTAATACACTGCTTATGAACATCATCTGTCATTGAGGCATGTGAGGCCTTTCTGCGGTTTCTGATCATTTCCAACACAGTTGGGATCTCATACTCTCTTTCAGATCAAACTGTCTGAAAACTTTGAGAAGCCCCGTGGAGAGGCCGGGAGGACTGGTTATAATATGAAATGAGACTGGTCAAGCAAAGACCTTGAACCAATAGCAGATTTTGAGCAATTTGCAGTGCAGGGCTCAGAGAGTTATGTTCAAACAGACATGTAGCCTTTGCCAGATATCAGACAGAACTGTCAACACGAGACACTCCATTTCCATCATGTGAAGAATCAGTCAACTCTATTCAAACCAGCTCACATCTCACCACAGCTCTGTCAACCTGTACAAGTACACGGACGATTCAACCATCATAGGACTCATCACCAACAACCAAGAAACTGAATACCGTGCACAGGTCAACCAAGCAGTGACCTGGTGGACAGACCATGATCTCCAACTCAACACATCAAAAACAAAAGAACTCATCGTCGACCTAAGATGCCAGCCATCTCCCAAAACTTCTATGTTCATTGAAGGTGAATCCATCTCCATCACTGACACATTCAAACTCCTTGGGACCCACATCAGCAACAACCTCAAATGGAAAATCAACACAGACCACATCTACAAAAAAGCTCAGCAAAGACTCTTCCATCTCTGACAGCTCAAAAAGTTCAAAGTAAGGTCTCATCTCCTGCTCCACTTTTACACAGCCATCATTGAAAGCATCCTCACCTCATCCATTACAGTCTGGTTTGGCAGTCTTGACACACTCTCCCAGAAGAAACTACAACGCATCATAAACAGAGCATCCAAAATTATTGGCTCACCCCTACCATCCCTTGAATCACTCCACCACAAACGGACACTACGCAGACCCCACAAGATAATCTCGGATCCCACCCACCCTGCACACTATGCCTCCCAGCTTCTGCCCTCCAGGAGGAGTTTCAGGACAATTGCCAGTAGAATAAACCTCTTCAAAAACAGTTTCATTCCCATTGCAATAAACATTCTGAACTCTGAACGCTAAGGACTAAGCAGGACCCTCATGTATTATGTATCATGTAATGTGTCTGTCTGTAAGTCTATTTATGTTATACTGTGTGTTTAATGTTTGAATGTTTAATGTAATATTGGAACCTGCACCATGCTGTACTGAAAGCAAATTCCACCTGCCTGGCTGTGTGGTCATTAAATCAAATCAATCAAATCAATCAATCAACTGAACTCGGTGGAGTGGGAGGATCCAAAGGACTGGACTCAGGCAAGAGTAGCCTGCAACAACAATCTACAACTATAGACTAGAAAAAATATGTATATCACATGAAAAAATATGTAATATTGCATATGATATTGCATGGATGTAATATCAAGATGTGAAACATATATCAACCAATAGTGCAAACTGTATGTATGTAAATGCAGTGCAACATTGAAAACAATGCTAGAGCTGAACAGTCTGACATGATGGAATGAAGAAATGCGATAGCGTTCCTTCTTACAAAGTGGATGCAGCAGTCTGTTGCTGACAGAGCTGCTTAGGGCCCCCGCTCTCTCGTGCAGGGGTTAAGAGAGGTTGTCCATCATTGATGTCAGCTTGGCTAACATCCTCCTCTCACCCAACTCCTCAATAGTGTCCAGAAGGCAGTCCAGGATAGAGCCAGCACTCCTGACCAGTTTGTTCAGTCTTTTCTGTCCCTCTCAGAGCTCCCACAGCCCCAGCAGAGCACTGTGTAGAAATAGCATTTGCCACCACAGTGTCATGAAATGTTTTTACAGTGTCCCACATACTCCAAAGGACCTCAGTCTTCTTAGCAGATGGAGATGACTTTGGCCCGTCTTGTACAGGACATCTGTGTTGTTTGTCCAGTCCAGTTTGTGGTTGAGGTGAGCACCCAGGTATCTGTACTCACCCACAGTCTCAATGTCAAAACCCTGGATGTTCACCGATATAGTCTGTGACACCTTCGTATAGAAGTCTATCACTGTCCCCTTTGTCTTGCTAGTGTGTATGTGTGTGTGGTTCAGTTTGAATTGAGAAAATTCCATTTGAGAATTTCTGGATGTGACAGCTGTCAGTGTTATGTCTGAGGTCGGATGTGTAGAGGGTGAAGGGGAAAGGGGAGAGCTCTGTCCCCTGTGGAGCCCCCATGCTGTAGACTCCCGCATCAGACACACAGTTATGGTGGTCTGATTGTGAGGTAGTTGACGGTGATGTCCACACAGCCAGATGGCAGTCTACTTCAGCTCCTTCCAGCTTCCCCCTGAGCAGTGATTGTTGGATTATGTTGAAAGCACTGGAGAAGTCAAAAAACATGACCCTTGCAATGCTCTCAGTGTTCTCCAGGTGGGAAAAAGGTAGATGACTGCATCTTCCACACCAATGCCTGGTCAATATGCGAACTGTAGGGGGTCCAGCTCACAGCTCACAAGGTGATGGAGGTGGTTCAGTATGATCCATCAGGTTTTCATCGGATGAGAAGTTAAGGCTACCAGCCTGAAGTGGTTGGGCTCTCTGGAATTGTTGGGACTATAACCACATGGGGAGTTTTCCAAACGGCCGGAACTCTTTCCAGACTGTGGCTCATGTTGACAATGTGCAGAACGACCCCACAGAGCTGATCTGCCCAGTCCTTGAGTGGTCTGGAGCTCATGCCTTCAGGGCCTGTCGCCTTCCTTGCTTTCATCTTCCTGAGCTCCTTCCTCACCTGATCCAGCTGGGGGGGGGGGGTTGAAGTGGAGG
>JBBMOE010000026.1:3511633-3534178 GCA_037975065.1 Chaetodon trifasciatus | reverse complement strand
GGGGGGGGGGGGGGGGGTTGAAGTGGAGGGGGGTTAAGTGGTGTGGGGAGGGAGCTGCTGGTGTAAGGGATAGTCCAAGGGAGAAGGAAGGGGTGTGACGTAGTAAAGCCATCTGGTCTTGACTCTGGTGGTTGGTGCAAGGAATGGGGGTAGAATCAAATCTGTTGATAAACAGATTCAGCTCATTTGCCAATTCTTGATCTCCAGATTCAAGGCCCCTCCCACTGTTATTGCTGTGGCTTGAGATGGTTTTTAGGTCTCTCCAGATTATACTTATTTCCATGGTGATCTTGGGCCTCTCTACTGGGAATATGTTCATGTTGCACAGAGCTAACAGCTGCTCCCAAGTGTAAAGAATGGAGCCATGGCTGAAAGGATCTCCTGATGTTGTTTTAAATAGTCCATAAAAGAAGAAAAAGCAAATCACTCGTCTCAACAGTTGTACAAATCCCTAAGTGCACACGATCAACTGAGACTAGTGATGGAAGAAACATGAAAAAAAAAAAAAAAAAAAAAAACACTAAAACAAAGAAAAGTGTTCAGAGCTGCTGTAAGTAGCTGCCACTATTGTGGCGCCATCCTGGATCAACAGCGCCATATTGGATCAGTCATACATTTGTTAAGCTTTCCAAACACAAGGTATGAAAAAAACATTTAAAAATAATAAAATGTAATTAAATTGTTATTTATTCTAACATAATCCTTGAATTGCCTGATGCTTGTTTGAAGCTTTAAAGGGAATTTGGCTACTGTATTGCCAGTGAATATGAAATTACAGTTAAATACAGTTGCCAATTCAACATGACTTCTAGTATCAACCACGGCCACTTCCAGTCTTATATCTGAATACAGACAGAGACAGACAATTTTGTTGGCTATGCAGATACAGCAGGGAAAATAATTATTGAACACGTCAACATTTTTCTCAGAAAACATATTTCTAATCGGGCTATTGACATGAAATTTTCACCAGATGACGGCATCAACCCAAGTAATGCACACATACAAAGAAATCCCAACATTTATCTCCATAAATTAAGTTATGTGTAATAAAGTGAAATGACACAGGGAATAAGTATTGAACACGCTTACTGAAATTTATTTAATACTTAGTGCAAAAACCTTTGTTGGTGATTACAGCCTCAAGACGCCTCCTGTATGGAGAAACCAGTCGAATACATTGCTCAGGTGTGATTTTGGCCAATTCTTCCACACAAACTGCCTTCAAATCTAAAAGGTTCCGGGGGTCTCTTCTGTGAACCCGGATCTTCAGTTCTTTCCAAAGATTTTCAATTGGATTCAAGTCTGGCGATTGACTGGGCCATTCTAGCAGCTTTATTTTCTTTTTCTTCAACCAGTTGAGTGTTACCTTGGCTGTGTGCTTGGGATCGTTGTCTTGCTGAAAGATCCGCCCTCTTTTCATCTTCAGCAGCCTGGCAGATGACAGCAGATTCTGATCAAGAATGTCTCGATACTTTTCTCCAGTCATTTTTCCTTCAATGATATGAAGTCTACCAGTACCACATGCTGAAAAACAGCCCCACGCCATGATGCTCCCACCTCCAAACTTGACTGTTGGTATGGTGTTTTGGGGGTGATGTGCAGTGCCATTTTTCCTCCAAACATGTTGTGTCTTATGACATCCGAAGAGTTCAATTTTGGTCTCATCTGACTAGAGTATGTTCTCCCAGAATGTCATGGGTTTATCCAAATGTTGTGTCGCAAACTCCAAACGAGCTTCAACATGCTTCTTCTTCAAAAATGGAGTCTTGCGTGGTGTGCGTGCATGGAGGCCATGGCGGTTGAGTGCATTACTTATTGTTTTCTTTGAAACAACGGTACCTGCTGATTCCAGGTCTTTCTGAAGCTCTCCACGAGTGGTCCTGGGCTGTTGGAGAACCCTTCTGATGATTGTTTTGACTCCTCTGTCTGAAATCTTGCGAGGAGCACCTGGCCNGGTGATGTCCACACAGCCAGATGGCAGTCTACTTCAGCTCCTTCCAGCTTCCCCCTGAGCAGTGATTGTTGGATTATGTTGAAAGCACTGGAGAAGTCAAAAAACATGACCCTTGCAATGCTCTCAGTGTTCTCCAGGTGGGAAAAAGGTAGATGACTGCATCTTCCACACCAATGCCTGGTCAATATGCGAACTGTAGGGGGTCCAGCTCACAGCTCACAAGGTGATGGAGGTGGTTCAGTATGATCCATCAGGTTTTCATCGGATGAGAAGTTAAGGCTACCAGCCTGAAGTGGTTGGGCTCTCTGGAATTGTTGGGACTATAACCACATGGGGAGTTTTCCAAAGGGCCGGAACTCTTTCCAGACTGTGGCTCATGTTGACAATGTGCAGAACGACCCCACAGAGCTGATCTGCCCAGTCCTTGAGTGGTCTGGAGCTCATGCCATCAGGGCCTGTAGCCTTCCTTGCTTTCATCTTCCTGAGCTCCTTCCTCACCTGATCCAGCTGGGGGGGGGGGGGGGGGTTGAAGTGGAGGGGGGTTAAGTGGTGTGGGGAGGGAGCTGCTGGTGTAAGGGATAGTCCAAGGGAGAAGGAAGGGGTGTGACGTAGTAAAGCCATCTGGTCTTGACTCTGGTGGTTGGTGCAAGGAATGGGGGTAGAATCAAATCTGTTGATAAACAGATTCAGCTCATTTGCCAATTCTTGATCTCCAGATTCAAGGCCCCTCCCACTGTTATTGCTGTGGCTTGAGATGGTTTTTAGGTCTCTCCAGATTATACTTATTTCCATGGTGATCTTGGGCCTCTCTACTGGGAATATGTTCATGTTGCACAGAGCTAACAGCTGCTCCCAACTGTAAAGAATGGAGCCATGGCTGAAAGGATCTCCTGATGTTGTTTTAAATAGTCCATAAAAGAAGAAAAAGCAAATCACTTGTCTCAACAGTTGTACAAATCCCTAAGTGCACACGATCAACTGAGACTAGTGATGGAAGAAACATGAAAAAAAAACAAAAAAAAACACTAAAACAAAGAAAAGTGTTCAGAGCTGCTGTAAGTAGCTGCCACTATTGTGGCGCCATCCTGGATCAACAGCGCCATATTGGATCAGTCATACATTTGTTAAGCTTTCCAAACACAAGGTATGAAAAAAACATTTAAAAATAATAAAATGTAATTAAATTGTTATTTATTCTAACATAATCCTTGAATTGCCTGATGCTTGTTTGAAGCTTTAAAGGGAATTTGGCTACTGTATTGCCAGTGAATATGAAATTACAGTTAAATACAGTTGCCAATTCAACATGACTTCTAGTATCAACCACGGCCACTTCCAGTCTTATATCTGAATACAGACAGAGACAGACAATTTTGTTGGCTATGCAGATACAGCAGGGAAAATAATTATTGAACACGTCAACATTTTTCTCAGAAAACATATTTCTAATCGGGCTATTGACATGAAATTTTCACCAGATGACGGCATCAACCCAAGTAATGCACACATACAAAGAAATCCCAACATTTATCTCCATAAATTAAGTTATGTGTAATAAAGTGAAATGACACAGGGAATAAGTATTGAACACGCTTACTGAAATTTATTTAATACTTAGTGCAAAAACCTTTGTTGGTGATTACAGCCTCAAGACGCCTCCTGTATGGAGAAACCAGTCGAATACATTGCTCAGGTGTGATTTTGGCCAATTCTTCCACACAAACTGCCTTCAAATCTTCAAGGTTCCGGGGGTCTCTTCTGTGAACCCGGATCTTCAGTTCTTTCCAAAGATTTTCAATTGGATTCAAGTCTGGCGATTGACTGGGCCATTCTAGCAGCTTTATTTTCTTTTTCTTCAACCAGTTGAGTGTTACCTTGGCTGTGTGCTTGGGATCGTTGTCTTGCTGAAAGATCCGCCCTCTTTTCATCTTCAGCAGCCTGGCAGATGACAGCAGATTCTGATCAAGAATGTCTCGATACTTTTCTCCAGTCATTTTTCCTTCAATGATATGAAGTCTACCAGTACCACATGCTGAAAAACAGCCCCACGCCATGATGCTCCCACCTCCAAACTTGACTGTTGGTATGGTGTTTTGGGGGTGATGTGCGGTGCCATTTTTCCTCCAAACATGTTGTGTCTTATGACATCCGAAGAGTTCAATTTTGGTCTCATCTGACCAGAGTATGTTCTCCCAGAATGTCATGGGTTTATCCAAATGTTGTGTCGCAAACTCCAAACGAGCTTCAACATGCTTCTTCTTCAAAAATGGAGTCTTGCGTGGTGTGCGTGCATGGAGGCCATGGCGGTTGAGTGCATTACTTATTGTTTTCTTTGAAACAACGGTACCTGCTGATTCCAGGTCTTTCTGAAGCTCTCCACGAGTGGTCCTGGGCTGTTGGAGAACCCTTCTGATGATTGTTTTGACTCCTCTGTCTGAAATCTTGCGAGGAGCACCTGGCCATGGCTGGTTTATGGTAATGCCGTGTTCTTTCCACTTCCGGATGATGGCCCCAGTGGTGCTCACTGGAACTTTCAGAAGTTTAGAAATGCGCCTGTAACCAATGCCTTCAGTGTGTTTTGCAACAATAAGGTTGTGTAGGTCTTTAGACAGCTCTTTGCTTTTACCCATCATGCAATGCTTCTTGTCTAACACCTTGCTGGTGAGAAACCTTTTTAAAAGGCATCAATCAGGACTAAACCAGCTGATATTACTTTGCACTAATAGGGGACAGGTTAACTTTCTAAATACTGACAAACTCCAGCTGCTTTCTTGGCTTTCCAGACCTTTTTACCCCTCCTTTTCTTCATGTGTTCAATACTTATTCCCTGTGCCATTTCACTTTATTACACATAACTTAATTTATGGACATAAATGTTTGGATTTCTTTGTATGTGTGCATTACTTGGGTTTGATGCCGACATCTGGTGAAAATTTCATGTCAATAGCTCGATTAGAAATATGTTTTTTGAGAGAAATGTTGACGTGTTCAATACTTATTTTCCCCGCTGTATGTTACAGATACATATAATGGTTTCTCTGTGCACCTCTACTGAACCATTCAGGATGTCTTAGTGGTACTGTCTTGCAAAATAAGCTAGTAAAACCTCATCAGGAGGTGCGCCCTGGTAGTTCACCTGGTAGAGTGTGTGCCCCATGTAGTAAGGCTGTGTGTTGACTGCAGTAGCCCATGTTCCTGTCTCCCTTCAGCTGCACTATGAATGAATGAAAGCAAAATGCCAAAATGTCATAATGTGTGGAATAGTAAAAAAAAAAAAAAAAAAAAAAAAAAAACTGACTCATTCATATGAATAGCTTTTGAATTGTAGCAATTGCTATTATCTTATCATTCAACGTTTACTTAAAGAATACATGCATGCCAAATTGAGGAATTTTCCAGCAGGACAGCAATGAACGAAGCAAAAAGTCATACCCTGAGGATTAATATCAAGTCACTGGCCTATCTTCTCAACCTGTTGCTGCAGGATATGCAATCACATCAAAGGGCACTCTTTGTTCACAACAGGATCACTGAATTATAGAACAAAGGACACTCAAGTCTCCTGCCTTTGACTTGATAATGCGACCTACTGGTATGTATGCAACAATCCTTTGATTTGCATCATGAGCAGTTTGTCTTTTACTTTGGAACAGATGCGGTTCAGCATTTGTCATATTAGACTTTAGACTTTAGACTGCTTCTTTATTGATCCCAATCTGGGAAATTGTTTTGTTGCAGTAGCAATGAACAAAAAACATACAGACGAAAATAGAATATATATGAGAATTTAAAAAAGGTAAACAAAAAAGTGACAAAAAATACATAGAGAAAAAGCAGCAGTGAATACAAGATAAAACTAAATGTAAATGTAAACATACTGTAAATATAGATCTCCCACATCTTGCTGCACATGTTGAATGATCTGAGCCTCCTCAGGAAATAGAGTCTGCTAATCTCCTTCTTGTAAACAGTGTTGATGTTAGTTTTCCAGTTCAGTCTGTTGTTGAGGTACACTCCGAGGTATTTGTAATTCTCAACCACTACGACGTTCTCCCCCAGAATGCACAGTGGTCGTGTGGTCATCCTGTTCCTTCTAAAATCAATAACCGTCTCCTTGGTCTTGGCCACATTAAGCAGCAAGTGATTTCTACCAGACCATTCCACAAAAGTGGCTGGATGGTATTAAATGCACTGGAGAAATCAAAGAAAGTGATCCTCAAAGTGCTTCTGCTACAATCCAGGTGGGCATGAGCACTCTGCAGCAGGTGTATGATGGCGTCATCCACACCCAGATGGGGTTGGCAGACAAACTGGGGTCCAGTGATGATTTCACCTGCGGTCAGAGGTGGGCCAAGACCAGCCTCTGTAGCACCTTTAACATGAGCGATGTAAGGCTCTGTAGTCGTTGGGGCCAGATGGAGATTTCTTCTTTGGAACAGGAACCACGCAAGACGTCTTCCACAGCACTGGGACTCTCTGCAGGCTCAGGCTCAGGTTGAAGAGGTATATAGAATTCTTTTTAAATCCCTGTCTCAGAAATTAAATGGCTCACAATAACAGTAGAAATATGCCTTGAATATGCCTGATACCACTTTTTATACAATTAAGGTGAAGACCGCATGCCCTACCCAACCTCAAAAGTCAAATGTAACTCCACATTTTTCGAGTTGAAAGGCCTGGGGACTGTTTTTGGAGAATGACTGATTTTAAGAGTGTTTTCTAAGAACATTTCTACAAGTGCCCTTGAATTTTTACACGTTTCCCAAACCGGCACTTAAGAGCCTGTGCGTCTGCATGGCATTAAGAGCTTCTTAACATTGACTTCCCTTGATGCTAAACACATTTTAAAGTAATGGGATGCATTTAATTATCTGCAGCTGTGGTTCAGGAGGTAAAGCTTGTCATCTGGTAATCTCTGAGTTGAAGGCTCAATCCCTGATTCTTCCTGCCCACACTGGACAAAACACAAGAGATGTCAGTTTCAGTTCAGTTTGATTTTGACAGCTCAGCATACATTAAACAGTAATTAGTCGGTTAATTTTGAGCTGAGGAGCACACTGGACTGCAATTTGCAGTCAGCACTGACGAGGTGACATGCAGTTGTGATGTAGCTTTTGATTGTGAGGGCTCTCCAGCTGTCAGTCAACAGAGCTTAACTTTTAGCTCATCCTTCTTCTCCTCAAAGTCCTTTTCAATACGTCTAGTCACAGTAGCTCTTGATGGCATAAGGTATCTGGTATCATAAGGTATCTGGCTCAAGGTATCCAGCTAGCTCTTTGAATCCCTTGCCCTCTACCACACTGATTGGCAGTATGTGAGTCAATTCATTTTTTTTACAGCATAGTGTTAGCAAAGTTGGAGTGCGTGTGTGGGTGTGTGTGTTTGCAAGTAAACCTATAGACCTCTTTTTTTAATATGCAGGTTATCTATTATGAATGTCGTTCTATCATCATTTCTCTATTACACCCACTGTATACCCACTGTACTGCTGCGTGGACCATCAACTACCTCACCAACAGACTACAGTCTGTGAGGCTTCACGACTGCATGTCTGATGTGGTCTGCAGCACGGGGGCTCTGCAGGGGACAGAGCTCTTCCCTTTCCTTCAGACACAACACTGACAGCTGCCACATCCAGAAGTTCTCAGAGATACAGCCATCGTTGGACAGGTATCATGGGGGAACGAACGGGAGCACAGGGAGGTCATCACCAACTTTGTCAAACTGTATAAACAGAATCATCTGCACACAAACACTAGCAAGACAAAGTAGATGGTGATTGATTTCTGCAGACAATGGTGAACATCCAGGGCTTGGACATTGAGATTGTGGGGGATTACAAATACTGAGGTGTTCACCTCAACAACAACAAACTGGACTGGACAAATAACACAGATATCCTGTACAGGAAGGTGGGGGAGCTCTGAGAGGGACAGAAAAATACTGAACAAACTGGCCAGGAGAGCTGGCTCTGTCCTGCACTGCCCTGTGGACACCATGGTGGAGGTGGGTGAGAGGAGGATGTTAGCCAAGCTGATCATTGACATATTTTTCTTTTTATATACTGTCACATATCTTTATATCTAACATGCAGTAGTATAAAAACACAAATGAAAATTCTCAATCCATGTGAAATTTTAAATTCTTATGCAATTTAAAATTTTTCCCATTAGCAATACTATTATATATTCCTGATACTATTGCTGCTGCCTGTGACACCCTAATTTCCCCTATGGGGGATTAATAAAATGTATTCTTACAAGCATGTGGTAACATATGAACCACACATAAAAATAAATAGAGAGATATGGACCATCAAACATCACTTAACTGAATTTCAGTGGCCATGATAAAAGACTTTATAATGACCAAATTGCAATGTGTAGTTTTTGGTTCCTCCTGCATGTTAAGACACTTCTACCCGTGAGTGGGTAGGAGGTACTTGTTAATCTATGATCATCTAGACTTATATTAAGAGGCTTTCGAGAAACAATTCTTAAGATTAAGAATGTCCATATCGTTCATTTTACGTGAATTTGAATTGTACTGGTAGAAGTGCGGTATTTGAAAGAAGATGCTTAAGTTTTTGCAATGAACCTTTGAGATGATTTGTCAACAATTAATATCAATTCAGCCTTTTATAATTAAGTGAATTATATAAATGGAGTGGAAAAAAAAGGCCAGACAACATCTGTGGCCATATCCTGAGGCTGAGCAGCTCAAGGGTGTGTTGCAGTTCCTTTTCCAGAGAACCATGGCCAGCAGCATAGTCCGCCACCTTTGGAAACACTCCACAGTTATTCCAATACCAATGAAGGGTACTATCAAGGTCCTAATCAGCTCTCACCTCTTTTGTGATGATGACTATATATAGATACATAGATACTGTATATATATATATATCATATAACTATATACTTAGTTATATTTTTCACAATTGCTATCATTCTATGTTTATATACTTTGTTATATTTTTTAAGAACATTCTTTTCTCTCAGTTTTATTCTCATCCTTATTCTTCTTTATGGTATATGTTTTATGTTTTATGTCTATGTTTAGCCTGCTGCTGCAACAAAAGAATTTCCCAAATTGGGATCAATAAAGTCTAAGCCTAAGTCTAAGTCTAAGTCTAAGTCTAAGTCTATGGAAATCGTCATTAAAAACCACATCATCAAGTGAACAGACTCACAGATGGACAGTTTCCACGTTCTACAGGCCGAGGGGTTGATGGGGAAAATAAACCATCCATAAGCATCTAGAATCCCAACACTACAGCCATTTCTCCTCAGCATTCAGCACTATGCTACTGCACATTCTTGCTGAAAAACTCACCATCACTTTCACCTAGACCAGCTTATCTTATAGATCATGGGCAATCTCACCAATGCGTCACAGGGAGTGCTGGTCAACAACACTTTCTCCAACATCTGACACACTTCAACTGGTTCCCCATAGGGTTGTGTCCTCTCATCTCTTCATGATTGTGTGGAGTGGTGTGACAACTTAATGTGAACAAAACCAAGGAGACAGTAGTGACTTTGTCCAACAAGCAGAGCAAATTGGCTGTAGCAATCATCACTACTATCCACAGGAAGCCCATGGAGATTGTTGAGGAATACAAGTACTTGAGCACAATCTTCAATGACCTGTGGAAAATTACCTCCAACTCAGAGGAGATCCTCAGGAAATACCAGCAGCTACAGTGTCTCCTGAGGAAGCTCCTCTGGGGTCAGCAAGGACATCCTCACAATGCTGTACCAATCCTTAATTGAAAGCGTCATGACATTCTCCTTCACCTGCTGATTCTACTTCATTAGCCTTTAGAAAAGAAAAAAAAAAAAACGTGCCTGCAGAGCACAGTCAAAGTCTGCTCCAAAATTAGTGAACCCTTGTCAGAGATCTCTGTGAACAGTAGATTCTAAGGTCAGCTGTCAGGATCTTACAGGGTCCCTTCACATCCTGTTCTTTGTGTTGAAGTGACTATCCTCAGGATTCTGGCTTTGCAGCCCAGGCCTTGGACAATCTCATCCCTCATATGTTATCAAATATCAAATTACCATGCACCTGTACATTATAGAACTACCCATCAATATGTATACTGTGTATACTGCACAATACTCTTACACTATTATCAGTGTTATATTAGTTTCTCAATGTGTACACCCTAATTTTGCACTATATACCACACATTGCATCACTCTAAACCAATGATGCTGAACTGTGTGTTTGTGTGTTTTCCTTTTTTTTTTTTTTACGTATTTTCAAGTTTCTTCCTGTATTGCGTTACTTGTAATACTCTATGTGGCTCTGCAATTGCCCCTTAGGGAAAAGTTATTTTATTCAAAAGTTATTTGAATTGACTTTAATTGAACTGATAAATTGCTAAATAATATAATTTGTTCATAGCAATCTCATATTAAAAACACATTAAAACACGGTGCAAATCATGGATTAGCCTCTACCCTGAAATTTTGGGGTACTGAAAATATTTTGCGATCGCTAAGGAGGAAGTTTGGGAAATTATACACTGACCACAAATGAATCATCTGGATTCAGGACATTAATCCATCTTGTTTTCAAGTCCCCAAAAACCTGTCCATCCTATACGAAACAGCTTTTAGCTGGGCTCAGGCATTCTCTGCTCGTCTTACTCAGAAGAAGACATGCTTTATGTTGAAATGTTTGTTGTTGCACCTTGTTACAAGTTCTTACTATAACTGTGTCCAACAAGTTTCACCAGGGTAAGCATTTTTCTAGCGGGGACACAGCGTTAAGTGGTTGTTTCAGATAGAGCAACAGGTTGCTGTTGTGGAAGGGCTGATGAGATCAAAGCATTTTTAAATTATGAATCAAGTGCATACTGCTGATTAGTTTCAGTATATAGAATTGAAATGTTCGTATTCCACTTTGACCATATTCAGATTGAACCTAATAACAAGTGGCCAGCTTTCAATTTTTTTTTTTTCCAAATCAAATCAAACATCTCCAATAACTGTAATAAAGTATTTTCAAAGTAAGTGAAGCAAAAACAAAAAACAAAAAACAAAACACATAATGTGTCTGTGTTGCTGGTGTGCTTATTGGCTTATTGGAGGGAAATACATTTGTCATCAGATAAAATATAAGAAAATGTTTTACCAATATTATTTCTATAAATGAGGAGAAATTAGGTTACCTCGCTAAATTAATTGGGTAGTTTCAAAGAACTGATTTACATTAGCTGCAACATGACAGATCTTGTTGATCCACCCCTCCAACACACACAGAGAGCTCTTGGAGCCTTATTCTTTCACAAAAATCTCAACAATCCTCCCACTTTTCTGAAGGAAACATCTGGCAGGCATGGCCCGTTACGTGCTGTGTAATAGTGCCAGCCATCTGATCATCACATCTACTTAATACATGACAGCATTATGAGACCTAACATATAGAGCTGACATATCTCTGTACCACACGTGTCAGAATTGCTGGTACCGGCACATTAAATATGGCTTGATTTATGAGGGAGCTAACAGTCCCTGCTATAACATATGGTAAAGACATCCTGTATGCATCATGAGGCATCCCATAAAGGAGCCACTGCAGCTGATTTATGGCAGCTGAATACGAGTGCAGAATCACCAACATCCAGTTTTTGTCAGACTTAATTTTTCAACCTCACTCCCCACTAGAATAAAAAAAAAGATTGCCAGGAAACGCTTATCTTTATCAACAGCATAGGAGATGTGAAGAATACACAGACCTTTTCTGACCATGACAAAGCCTTTTTAACAAATACTAATCAAGACTTTCATGTAAGAATGGATAAACACTTAACATGTCAAGCAGGAATGATGCAGTGGAGTTATAAATTAAAGAGACCCTGTCTCATGTTTCTCATCCCTCTTGATTCCGTGTAGGAAAGCAGCCAATAAGTGATATTCAACCATCCACAATCTATCACCGGTTATCCTTTGGACAGTGGGGGGGCTGGAGCCAGTCCCTGCTGACAGGCAGGAGGCGGGGCACACCCTGGATGGGTTGCCAGTTCATCACAGGACTGACACATAGAGGTAAACAACCATTCACACTCACATTCACACGCAATGTGTCACCAATTAACCTAACCTGTATTTCTTTGTGCAGGAGTGCAACAGCACTAACCACTGCACCACCGTGCTGTATTCAATCAACATACAGTGTGTAAAGGTCAGCCTAAGAGGTACCACAATCATGTCAACCAAAAAAAGTGGTGTAAAACGTAAATGTTGAGAGACGTACTTTTTACATAACTTTGCTTATTGGTGCCTTAGACAATGAAAATGATGTTATGAATCTGACTATAACCTAAGACTGAGAACCACTGAGATCAAGTTCAGAGTTCAACTGAATAATGCAGAAAACCACCCCACAAGTTGTACACTTTAACTCAACCCTGCACTTGCTTAAGTAGAAACAAGAGCCCCAAGTTAGCATGCTCCCTTCTCATCCACAACCACTAACAAGGTTCCATGGCTGTTTCTGATGCCTGATAATCTGCTGTTGATGGACTGAATGGACTCAGTCCAGCTAATCAGTGGCTAGATCAGGGAAAGATGGAAAATTTGCTGTGTTGGGGCTCTTGTAATTAACCTTTCTATTTGGAAAGTCAAACAACATAATGAATGAATGAATGATTAGGGATCCCCAATCGCATTTACTCATTACTCACATTCACCTTCAATACTTTTCTCTAGGGATGGGCAGATCAATACCAAAATATCAAGTCTCCAGACACTATGGATAGTTTGAAGATCGACTCTACTGTCATTAGAATCAATACCAACGAAGAGATAAGTTTTTCATTTCTACATTGTACCTATTTAATCAATGAGTAAACGTGTCTGTGTCAAACGTGTCAAACAACGTTCCATTATCTTGACACATCTTAGTGCATTTGCTTTTTTCTCCACTGCGTTTGTAGCATTGTGTGCACTCAAATAACATGCGCAGCAGCATTCCACGGCGCACACCCTGACTGCTTTACACACTGGGTGGCTGAACATAGGAAGGTTTTTTTTTTTTTTTTTTTTTTTTTTCAGAGAAGCTCAGGCTAGGAATGTCAAGCGACGTGTAGTGAAATTAATATTTTAGTCAGAGCCAGAGCTCCAGCACTGGTTAAAGTTACATTTTCAAACTTTTACTGGTTAGCTGTTACTTATTTAGCAAACTAATTAGATATACCAGACCATATTTAGACTTTCAGATAATATACTCAGCACACTAAGATATACCTAAATTAATACTTTCAATGGAATTGAAAAAAACAATTTACATCAAACCTGAAATCTAAAAATGGCTGAATATGATAAACATTTGTGTAACTATGGAAGGTATAAGTTTCCTATATTTAAATGCATTTGCCTCATAAATCATGACATACTACATGAAAGTATATAAGCCTCAAGAAAATCGAAATTGCAGCACAAGAGTCCTTGTTTCCTGTCAAATTCTGCATTGTGATGCAGTAAAGTGCTGTGGAAAAGGTGTTGATCTGCTTTGGCAGGAAGCTTTGGGGATGATTTAGAGAGCCAGGCTAACGTGAACATAATACTGAAGGTCAGACGTTATTTTCAACCGAGTACTGAGACACTTGGAACACAGTTACTTTCTTTTATGTGTTTGTTGGGCCCATTGTCTGATAAACTAGACATAACTGCTTTGTTGGTAAACTATGTGAACCCTACACCAGTGATATGAACAAATACAAATCTTTATTGGGGGGATATGGAGCTGATCATTATGTCATTCTCATGTTATTATCAACATTATGACTTTCTATGATGCAGGTTGCCAAATGCCATAATGTTGCCATATTTGTAAACAAATATGGTGAGAACAAGCAGGTGTAGATAGTTTTCAGTTCAGTATTCTGATCTTCAGAAATGTAAGAACATTTCATCAGTTTTCACAGGTTTGGTGACTGATGATACACCAGATCTTTACCTCATGATCAAATACTGAAGGCTGACACCTCAAAAAGACAATAGATGGGCTGAAGTTAGGGACTGTCAAATGTGCATGCTAAATGTCTGAGAACTTATCAGATTTTTGTCCAATTTATATTCTGCCAGTCATTTTCCTTTTGTATGTACAATGTCCTTTTTTAATACAATATGACCCAATGCACTACTATTTTTTTTTTTTTTTCTCAGAGAGGCCATCTTTACAGTCATCTGTATAGTTTGTTGGGAGATAAACATACATACAAGATGTGTAGATTTCAGTGGCAAGTAAGCTTTTTACAGTTGTTTTGATGGCTGTCATTTGACAGGATGTCATACGTGAGATCATCTCAACTACAAACACAATTGCATAATTCTCATCCTTGCCTATTAAATAATAATAAAGTTTGTGCAGATTTACAACAGAGATGAAAAAAATAAATATATGAAGACTACCACAGGGTTTTTTTGAAATTCTCCAGTGTGTTGCAGTCTAAAGTAAACTCACCAAGTGTGACATTTACACACTTCATCCAATTTGTTATTGACCATCAGTGAAATGTCCTTGGTCATTGGTTTGTCTGACTCCAGTAGTTGGAGATAGCGGTTGATAGTAGTAGTGGTTGATGATTTCACAAGGCAACAAGATATAGAGCGGCTGTAAGAAAAGCCAGTAAGTTAGTCTTATCCAAGTAGCTGTAGGTACAGTATCTATAGAGTCAGGCATCTCCAGCACCAGGACACCATTGAGCCAACACCTGCCAACGTCATTGTTTAACACAGTGGTCCTCAAACTTTTTTTTTTTTTTTTTTTTTTTGTATCATGCCCCTCTTCAGAGGCTGGAAATAGTTCTTGCCCCATACTCCACAATTTCTTATCAATCATTAACAGTGATATGGGAAGCAACTAATAAAAAAGGATCCAAGTTGAATTTTAGCAATAAAATATAAATAAAGTTCAGCTCGACAGCATCAGCAAACTCCATATTCTTCTGCTAGTCAACCATGCACCCCTGGGGGCAGGCTACAGTTTGAGAACCACTGGCTTAACAAGACATGTCCGCACATTCATAATCCTCTCTGCATACTTCTCTCTTGTTCATAGACTTTTGTATTGTTCTGAAAAACATCCATCTTGTCCATTCTGTGTGATTCCATCTCCATCTCTCTATGATCCCTATTGTGTCTAAACTATTTCTATCCATCTTTCCCTTATACAGCAACCTTCTCTCTGGTAGTGGAGGTGAGTTTTGGCGGGGCTCCAGAGTAATATCAATGAGGACAAGTAAACTATGGGCTCTCAGCCCAACAGAGCAGCTACGGCAGGTATCATCATAAGCCAGGGGGTAAAGAGTTTAGTGTACAGCATGCTAATGCCTTTATAAGATAGTCGAATGAATAATTAGTGTACATTTTTTACTGTACTGGGGACAAAACTACTTAAGTAATGGGGACAAAGATGCTATTTACTTTGTTTATGATGTAATCAACTTATTGTACTGTTGTTGCCTTGTGATGTGGACAGTGTGAAGTCATGCACAACACTAAACCTATTGCACAAATTGTACTTCTCACCCTGGTGCAGTTGCCAGCTTTGCTCAGTTGGTAATCCAGCCTTGAAAGCTTTGCAGCACTGAGCTTTTTAGGCTCCTTCATTTTGGTTTTACAGCACACACACACATACGATCATGTTCCATCACCATAACTACTACTTGCCTCAGCCTAACTCTAACCCTAACCATAACCCATACCTAGCCTTACCTGAACTTTGACTCAAGTCTTCACCCTAAAATGTAATTGTTTATATTACAGGGATTTGCGGAAGGAAGGCAACTGTGTAAACAGATGCATGTCCCCACAACATGAGTAACACACACACACACACACACACACACACACACACACACACACACACACACACCAAGCTTCTTGATGTACACGACTTGTCCAGCACCAAGTAGCAGATGGGCAATTCATACTATATTAAGGAATAGTTTGACATTTTTGGGAACTCATTTATTTACTTTCTTGCCAAGAGTTAGAAGATTGGTATAACTCTCCTCTCAGATTGCCAACTAAGAATCAAGAGCTTGCAGATGCTGTTAAGCTAGGCTCATCGCTTAGTGACTGTATGTTTTGGGTATGTATTTTTTTATTGCGTGTTCATTGTTCTCTATCAAAAAATAAAGAAAAGAATGTCAACACAGTCACTACATAATGAACACAATTCAGCCAAATTGATTTTGTAGAGGTGCAGCAACAGTCAGCAGGTTACATCCTGTAATGAGACTGGAGAAACGCTTTGACAATCTGGCTTTCATGCCACAGGGAGATATAAGAGGACAAAGATTCCCTCGTTCACAAAACTTGGACTTTTATTTCAAAATGCTTTCACAGGCATAAAAACATGCTGGCAAAACAGGACATCTGGAGCCATGGGTCTAGCCAGTGAAGAGTAGAACACCTACATTTCAGCAGAGAGCTTTTCACTTCTACAACTAGTGGGCAGCCACCATGTATAGGCTAACATCTGGTGTTATTTGATGAAAAAGGTTTGCTGAAAATTGAACCTTTTCCATCAACAAGAAAAAAATATTTAATAGGCTTCCAACAGTCAGAGCTACAGTAGGTGAAACTTTATTAAAAAACAGAAAATAACTATATTATCAGCCCTTGTCAGACACAAGAGCTCCAACAGAGGGAAGCTTCCAATCCACACTTTAACAAGACACCAAAGATTTACTCCAGCTGTCGTTCACTAATAGGTGACAGGAAGTGGCAAAGTGCTGCGTCTGTGGCACAAAAAAGATTTACGGTTCGGTCAGACTTAACACAGCAAGGCCATCAAACACCATGGATTCCATCCAAAATCGGTTGCTTGTGGATAGATAAATTGTGTTGTCAGTCAGAAGGAAGTTTACAGCTTTCTTCCATGATTTCTACTGCTTAGCTTTATGGATGATTCAGATCAGTGCAGGAGCTACATCTGAACTGGGATTTTGTGACAACTGTACATTATTATTGCAATATACAACTTGTGGTAAAACATAAGCCTTGTCTCTGCAGTTCATGTCAGGAGGAGGAATAATCTGTGTCAGTAGGAGGAATACAGTGTATTCCCAGTCAGACTGTCTTCAGGAGTTGGGTCTTGGTGGAGCTTTGTGGGGATCTGTAACAAAATACGGAGTGGACTTTTGAGTTGTCTTTCTTTGTGTGGTTGTGATCTGGATTGGACTGGACTGATTTGGGGAATAAATACAGGTATGCCTTGAGATTTTGACCTGTCCTTTGGTGTCCCCTGTGCACAAAAAGTTTAAAACCACTGATCTATTGAAAGGAGAGCATTAGAAACTTTAGCTTGTTTTAAGCAGTGCAGATGATGTTTAGGTTATGGTTACTGGTTGACAATCATCTCTTGTGAGCCTGCAGAGACTACACCTGCTGCCTGCAGAGTTTGGCAAGAACTGACTCTGCTTACATATTTATAAATTTTTGCTTATTTGTTGGAAAAATAATAAACCAACAAAATATGCCATCATAATGTATGTACTGTATGTAACCAACTATACAGGACCCATGTGGCAATTATAGGTTAAAGCTGAAATGTTGCATAAACAGTGACACAAAACAATAAAGTCAACAAACTGATATTAGTTGCACAGAAATATCTTTCTGAAGTTTGCAAACATTAGCTAATATTAGCCACCAAACGCTACTTATATGCTTAAGAAAGTCATTCTAGCCATGCCATTCTTTCCTGTGCTGTGGCTGCCAATGACTTCCATACTTCAGTATCACCCACCATTACCTGGGTCACAGTGCTTTCTAACATAGTGTTTACATTCTTGAATCAATCTGCATGTTCACGTAGATGCAAAATGTGTGCACATTAACTGCTGTTGACTGTACTACTATGGTGAAGTTAACAATTTGAGGAAATACTTTTGTAACTGAGTTCGGAGTAAACCCAGCTTACCTTACTTGCTTCATTTTGGTGGTCTGACTGTCAGGGCGTGAAAGCTGGCCACTGGACACTCTCCCAGCTGGTGCTTGTTTGGGGGGGCAGGGCAAAAAAACTACACAGACAAAGGGGAGGGGCTCTGTTTTTCACTCTGTCAGCACTTTGCTTTGTGACCATTCCATATAAAACACATTACTTGCCACTCAACTATGATCAGGGTTTAATAGAAAAAATACCGCACATGATGAACAGTAAAGATTTGGGGCTTTGCAGAAAAATATTCACGGCTTCCAAACAATGTGGATTCTCTTTGTGAAGTAGAACTGCATTAGTCCTACATTAACTCTGAAATGATGGTCGAGTTTATTAGACACGTCAAAAAATACTACTGCCCTGATTTATGAGATTTTAAGAAAGGCATTTGCACTGTAGCATATTTATCCTTATGCTACATAACCATGAATCAGTTTATCACAAAAGAGTGAAAAATACACACTAAAAATAATTCACATAAGTTTTGGATGTTGGGTCAATGGCTGTAGGTTTATAATATAAGCAAGTCAATCTCAAAGCTGGAAAGAGCACAGCTCCAGGTCTTTGAAAATGTATGTCACCCCTGGGGACTTTGCTGATAGTGACAGCGCTAAAGGTGATTTTATGGGATGTTGTCTCATTTTAGCAAGTTACCAGTACAATGCAATAAAGCTCATTTGAGTAAAAGATCAAACACCCATTATGTGGACTGACAAATACAACCTCTTCTTAGAAGATGCTTCACATTTAAATGGACAAGACCTGTTTAAATCTGGCTCTTTTGTCAGAGTCCTTGGGGAGAGAGTTGTTCACACTCTCAAATTTGGACAGGAACACCATTATGCTAGGCAGTTTTAAATCAAGCAATATCCCCATTTAAGTGCCCCTCCCTATAAAGTGGGGGGATAAATGAATAAAAGCAACATGTAACAGGTACTAACAGGCAGTAAAATTTTCAGCACTGCCCATCACACCCCCATTATCCCGGTTGCATTTACATTCACCCGCCTCTTTATGACTTTCACACCCTGGAAGTGGTAATTCTGGCTTATAAAGCAAGCAGAGAGAGAGACTGGAACATACTGAGTTTAAAAGACACACACAAAAGACTTAAAGAGACAAAAAGAGAGTGAGTCATGTTCCCCTTCTTTCCTTCCCATTCCATCTTCTCTATGTGCACTTTGTGCTGTTTTTAATGCGATAATGGGATGAATTGAGAACCAATAATTACACTACCTCTGCCAATGAGGTCACCTGATCATCTCTGTCCACCCATTTGTTTGTCTCTGACTAATGAACAGATTGGTATGAAATTGGCTGGAGGAAACCCCATGACTTTCACCATCTGGCCAAGTGCGCAATTTTCAAATGAATCTATGACATGACCTGTTGCTTGTAGAGACACTACATTTTTTTGTGCACTGTCATATTCTCTAAAGGTTGGTTGAGGTTTGCTTATGAATAGTTCTTTTGAGTTTGTCAATGATAAATCTGTGTTTCATAACATGCACAGCCACAGTCAACAGGCAGTTAGCTTAGTTTAACTGAGCCATTGCACAAAGAGTCTGGCACATAACCAGCTGTAAGAAAATTGCATTTATTTTACATTTTATTTTGTGAAGTAGTTGAATGAACAAGATATAATATATTCATTAGTGAGCTTTAGAGGTGTTGGTACATGGATTTTGTTACTTTCAGCAGAGACAAACTAGCTGTTTTCCTGTTTCCAGTCTTTGTGCTAAGCTAAGCTAACTGCTGGCTGTAGCTTAGCATTTACTGTACAGACGCGACAGCAGTATCTTCTCGACTCTGCTCTAGGCAAAAAATAAACATATTTTTGAAAATGTTTGAATGATTGACTTAAGTACACAACAAAAAAAAAGACTGGAAATAGATCTGTTAAAGCAAGATATAACTCAAAATAAGAAGTAATCCTCTTACCTTAAACCTTCATTTGGAGGGTGGTTATATCATACACCTAGTCCTCTTTTCTATCACCAAAAAGTACAAACACAACATGTGAAGACACATATAATTAGAGGAAAGGTACATGAAAAATGAAGACTCTTGTCACTATTCCCTGACTCTTGTTCAAATTGGTTGGAAAGTCCAAATTAAATAGGGCAGAGGAAGCCTTGTGGAATCAGGGCATCAAATTTAATTTAATTGGCCTGAAACTCCAGGTGAAACATTTTGATCTACCTACACCGTTCACTGAGTCAATGTATTACTTCAATTCATATTCAAAACCAAACCCACTTATTTCATCCCTGTTAGTAGCTGCTGCCACAGTCCCCTCCTTTTCCTGAGTATCCCTCTTTTTTCTTTATTTCTGGTTGTCTTACTTTTCAGTATTTACACCTGCGCTCTAACTGTGGCCTGTACTATTGTGTAACCAGTTTTTTTTTTTTCTCTTCTGGGAACACTCATTGAAAGTTTGTTTTGTCTTGGCTTAACACACTTTGATGCTGCTTCTTGACAGAGAAAATAATTCATTTGTGTTATTTGGTGTTTTGTTTTACCAGTGTTCTGTTGAGTAAAATTAACATTTCTTCTGCGATGAATTAGTCCAGAGACAGTCAGTTTGCAGTGTAGAAACCAGGGCGCAGATGTATAAAAGTTTGTTTATGCTCCAAGAGATAATATGCATACAGCTTTTTTTTTTTTTTTTTTTTTTTTTTTTCAAATTTCAAAACACACACACAGTTTAATCATTTTTGGAACTGTGTCCATGTGCACAAGTATGATTTCTGCTCCCACAGTTGGCCATAAATTTGCATCATCTTTTTTTGATTGCAAGATTGATGGTCTGAGGTCCAATTTCCCGCTGACTGTTTCACCATCCACATCATTCAGCCGCCCCTACTGTCTGAATTTGCCCAATCTCCCTGCAAATTCTTTTAAACACTAACTTATATGTGTCCCTCCTCTCATCCATGACATAGAGTTCCTACAAAATTCCTAAAACTTTTTGTTTTTTGAGTCTCATGTCCCAGCTTGCTCTCTCTTTCCAATTCTGCTCTGATATCTGGGTCCATCCCTGACTATTTTAAAATTGCCAGTTTTAAGTGCCTTTTTCAAAAACCCTCTCTTGTGTGTATGTCTGTGTGTGTGTTGTGGCCATTCACTGCTCTGCTCTGCTCCCATTTTCTCGACAGCTGTTCAGCTTACACACCTGCTCCAAACTGTTCACCTGCAACCAATCAATTCATTAAACCTGCAGTATATCAACATTGGTTCCTCAGCCATTTATCACCAAATCATTCAGTTTGCCAACATGATACTCACACTGAGTGAGGCCAGTCACTTAATTCTATTGCTGTTCCTGCCTCGCTCAGCACCTGACCAATCCATGTTCCAGCAAACATCTCAGCCCTCTCTGCCTGCCCTGCTCCGCCGTCATTTGTGGTCCAACTCTCCAAACCACATCTTACCAGCTTCTTAATAAAACTACCTTTGAACTCATGTCTGAAGGTTACTCACAGATTAGTAACTCAAAGGTTAGTTTATGCAGAGTTTACAACATACAGATATAAGACTGATTTGATGTCATTAATTTCCCACCTAACCAATCATTCGATCATACATACATACATGTCAGCTTGTAGTGGAACACATTTCTCTTTCCTTTTGTCCCCTTTTTTTCACTTTATCTTGCACTGCACTTCTTCTTTTGAAGGCTTTGGATCATTATATGTTTCCTTACCAATTTTGGCCATTTTAATAAGATGTTCTAGTACAGAAACTGTGTGTTCTTTTGATATTCGGACAAATTTTCTACTCATTATGTTTCGGCATTTGAAATTCAGAAACGATTAAATATGACTATGCAAGCTTTACCCTCCCACGTCCAGGAATACAGTGGTAACGCCCTGATGAAAGAGTCTAAATATGTATATCGGCCTTCATCATTCTGTTGTCTTCTGTTGTTGATTGACAGCCAAAGGCATTTCTTGTATGTATGGCCTGTGAGTAGCTGCTAGCCATAAGCCTTAGCTGTAATTAAATCCAGTAGACTAAAAGTCATTTTGTCAGCCTTATGTGTGCTGTGAAAAAAAGGTTTTCTTAAAGTTCAGTAATAAATATGTCACCAACAAGCAAGCAGTAACATCCCCACTGTCATCATTTGTACCTGTAATGGCATGAAATAAGGTCCAGGTGCAGGTAATAGCAATAATAATAATAATAATAATAATAATAATAATAATAATAATAATAATAATAATAATAATAATAAGAGTTTATTAGCCTTACAGCATCTGGGAAGAAGCTGTTCCTCAGGCTGGTGGTCCTGGCCCTGATACTGGCATAGCCTCCTGCCTGATGGGACACAGGTAAACAGTCCATTTGCAGAATGGAAAGAGTCTCTCATGCTTTCTTCAGGCCTTTTTCTTGCACCTGTTGAAGTGTCACTGTAGACTGCTGCCAGTCTATACAGTCTCTACCATCTGCTGCATGCCTGTCTGCATCAGAGCAGTTACCATACCACATGGTGATGCAGCAAGTGAGGAAGGTCTCTAGACAACTATAGAAGGAAGTGAGAACTGAAGTGCCAAGGCCAGTGCTCTTCAGCTTCTTCAAAAATGTAGAGGTGTTGGTGGGCCTTCTTCACTATGCTGGCTGGTTATCTG
>JBBMOE010000026.1:3489518-3500684 GCA_037975065.1 Chaetodon trifasciatus | reverse complement strand
GCATAAAACTGTGTGTATGCACAATGATGGAAGTATGTGCACGAATTCTTTCAGCATATTTATGCACACGCCTCTTTTCAACTCGCACAATTGGCCAAAAATGGAACACTGAAACATTCATTTGCATATTGATACTTGTGCCTGCTCTACCACACCACAAGAACTGTCAATGAAGAAAATGGCAAAGAAGAAAAATGCATTTGAATCAAATGTGTTACATTGGCAAGTTTTTCCAACAGCATCAGACCAGCGACCATTACACAAAGCTGTGGCTATTTAGAGCGCCCATACCACTAATTAATCACCTGTAAATCATTATTGTAAAATCTCAATCATTAAACATCAGATGAATAATGAATGATCAGTGTAAAGAGGTCATATTGGCTGGCAAAGTGCTTCACAATTCAGGGTAAAGTTCATCAAATGTAAATAAAATGAATGATAAAATTCATCACTCATGAATGATGTTAGAGCCATTTGTGCTCTACAGACAACTTGGTAAATAATTTAGATTTGTGTTATTTGACCTAGAATTTGGAGAATTTGGAGACATTACAACAATCCTATGGTTTTATAAAAATAATATATTATTTTATATTATTATAATTAAATAATTATAAAATATTATTTTATAATAATAAATAATAAATGGTTATTTGTAGCTGATAATGACTGCAGCTCTCCTATTGGATGAGACATGTAACGTGATGTGCATGTGTTTTTGATTAGTTAGTGCAGCTATGGAACCTGGAGAGCACAGTAGCTTTTGACCGTGTGTACACAAGATTTTGTTTGTTATTTTATTGAACAGTGTTTTGTTTTGTAATGCAAAGAAACCCCCAGTAAACTCGACGAAAAGAAGTTCAAGGACTGTGGCGTTTTATTCTGGAGGCACGCGTCAGCTACATGCTCGGGTACGACAACTCAGGCTTTCAGTAATTAGACGGAGCCACACTAACATTAGTCAAAAACTACACTTGTTGCGAGAACGGCGCATACGGACGGGCACCTCGATGTGAGGAGAACAGGATTATAAAGGAAAGTCTTCACTTACCAAGGATAAAACAAGACAGATAATCCTTACGGATGTGGACAAGCCGCAAAACGAGTAACGAGGATTTAATTTCCTGTCATGGTAATGGGAGCTGAGCCTAGGTGAGCCTGAAATGTCACACAATCAAGTTGCGGTGGTCACTTCTAGGAATGCACATAAAGTTAATGCTCTTGAAGGTTTCTGCAGAAATATAGAGGAAGAGTGAGAAGCTGTCATTGGGAAGAAAAGAGGACAGTTTTTTCGCATTAAGAGTGCAACTGTAAATAATGGATGGTGCGGCGGACGGCCACAAGAGGACGCCCAAACACACGGCAAAGGCCGCGGAGGGAAAACTGAACAGGCTTAAGAACGAGAGAAAAGGCAAGTTATCTCAGCTTACTCGTAAAAGGAAAGAGATTGAAACTCTAAAGAAAAACAGAGACAATGTTGAAGTAATTGAAGAGAAAGCATTGTTTATCTGTGGCAAGTTTTATGGACAATATAAAGAGATTAATGCTGAACTGCTACCTCTTCTTGAGGAAAGGAGAAAAAAGAGGATCAGGAAAACTGGTTTAAGCCCAAATTGCAAATTGAGAACTTTTTCCAAGAAACGTAGAATATAGGATACAAAGGATAATGACACATCCCAAAGAAGAGAACAATGATAACACCGTGAGTGATGATGATGTACAGCCAAGTGACAGCATTTCAGAGGTCAGCAGTCGCACATCCAAAGGTAGGAGAACCGGCTCAGTGGTTAGTCGCTCATCACGAGAGTCCAACACAAGCTCTGCTCGTCTATAGCATGAGGCAGAGCATGAAGAACTGTTAGCACGTGCTGCCTTTTTAAAGCAAAAAAAAGATATAGAGATGGAAGGAGCGCGCTTAAAGGCATGCAAGGAACAGTTGGAGCTAACTGCCAAGATTACTGCAGCAGATGCAAAAATAAAAGTTTATGCAGAGTACGAAGATGGTCAAGACGGAATCTCTGAATATTATGAGTCAGAGAGCAAGCACAGAGCAGGATTAAAGGACACCTGTCAAGTTAAAGAGGACAATGATTGGACAGCAGTGAGTCTTTTAGCACCTGTGGGCACACAGCAAGTAAATCAGCCTATTAATGTTAACATCAGTGCTTCAACTCATGCACCTGTGGGCACACAGCAACCAGGACTACTAAAGTTCCACTCAGGGCCTCAACTCATGGAGTAGCCAGTTCAGCACCTACAGGCCGTTTACAGCAAGCAGTCACTTCTGATGGCATTTGTACAATAATACAGCGTCAAAATGAGATAACAGAGATGCTAACAGAAACACCATGAATGATGTGGAGTTCATGGAAGAGATGGACAATCCTAGCAATATGAAGGCTGTCATCTCTAAACTACCCTTCAAGCTAAAAGAGCGCTGGAGAAATCAAGCATATGAGATCCAAGCAAGTCAGGGAAGAAGAGCCAGGTTTTCTGATGTGGTGGATTTTATCAACTGGCAAGCCAAGGTTATTAATGACCCGCTGTTTGGAGATATCCTGGATGTTAGTGTAGAAAGAAAGGGGAAACAACAGATTAACATTAAGAGAAGTAGCCCCAAGAGTAGCTTTGCTACAGCTGTCTCTCCGGTGGAGGGACAAAGTGGGGCTCAGCAACCACAGCAGAAGCAGCAGGGTCCAGACAAACCAGCAGACGCCTTTCACGGTCCCTACATTTACTGTAAAAAGAGCCACGCTTTAGAGGTCTGTGAGAAGATAAAGGAACAGACTCCCAAGGACAGAATCAGGCTTCTGATAAGTAAAGGACTCTGCTTTGGCTGTCTCACACCAGGTCATCTGAGTAAGGATTGTCGCAAGAGGGTGCAATGCAGGGAGTGTTCAGGAAAACACCCAAGTATCTTGCATGTCACAAAAAATGCTCCAGCCTTTCCAGAAAAGGATGAAAATAAGAACACAGAAGTCACTAATAAGGTGACTAGTGCCTTTGTAAAGGCAGAGAATGAAAGCAGTAGAGATACTGGGGCAGGTAATGGGGAAACTATTCTTCCTATAGTTCCAGTGAAGATAAAGTCCAAAAGAAGTAACCAAATAATGCAAGTCTATGCATTTTTAGACCAAGGAACACGGCAACCTTTTGCACTAATGAGGTTATGCAACAGCTTAATCTGCCAGGAAGAAAAGCAGAGGTCCTACTCACTACCATAGGATCTGAGAAAAGGGTGAGTACTTATGTTCTGTCAGATATGGAAGTGTGTGTTTTGGAAGAGGAGAACTACACTGATCTTCCACAGGTGTTCACTCAACCAAGTATACCAGTGAACAAGGACAACATACCTCTGCAGAGAGATGTAGACCAGTGGCCTTACCTGCAGGAAGTTCGTATCTTGACCATTGAAGCAGAAGTTGGCTTGCTTGTAGGCACTGACGTCTATAAAGCCATGGAACCTCGGCAGATAATAAACAGTACAGGTGACGGGCCATATGCATTAAGGACATCCCTTGGATGGGTTATCAACGGCCCACTCAGAGGCTCTGCTATGGTTAACCAAGGCATCATGATACACTCTGTAAATCACATTTCCGTGTCCTGCGTGGAAAACATGTTAACTCAGTTGTACAAGGCAGACTTCCCAGAGAGAGGATACGATGACAAGTCTGAGATGTCACAAGAAGACCATCAGTTCCTCGACTCAGTGAAAAAAATCAACACGAGTAGTTGATGGTCACTACTGCATTGGACTACCATTGAAAAACAAAGACGTGAAAATGCCTGACAACAGATCTCTAGCCGAGCAGCATTTTACAAGCCTCCAGAGGAAGTTTCACAGGGACCCTGACTTCCATGAGGAGTACAACATGTTCATGAGAGAGCTGTTAAACAATGGGTACGTCATCAAGGTACCGGAAGAGGAACTAGAGCGTTGTAATGGGAAAGTATGGTTTATTCCTCATCATGGAGTATACCATCCTAAGAAAAAGAAATTAAGAGTGTTTTCGATTGTACTGCCTCATATCAGTCAACTCCTTCAAGGGCCTAATCTCACGAACAGTCTTGTTGGAGTTCTGACAAGATTCAGGAAGGATAAAGTGGGCATGATGGCAGACATCGACTCCATGTTTTACCAAGTAAAGGTGCCCAAAGAGGATTCTGGTTTGCTGCGGTTCTTATGGTGGCCGGATTGCGACCTGAGCTCGGAGCCAGCAGACTACAGAATGTGTGTGCACCTGTTTGGAGCAACTTCCTCTCCAAGCTGTGCCTCATATGCACTAAGAAGGACAGCTGAAGATGGAAAAGAGTGGGCTGCACCTGAAGCAGCTGAGACAATTTTAAACATTTTTTATGTTGATGACTGTCTGAGTTCAGTGTCGTCAGACGAGCACGCTGTTGTCCTTGTTAAGGACTTGAGGGCGCTATGCCTCAGTGGAGGATTTCACTTAAGCAAGTGGACGAGCAACTCCAGAGCACTGCTTATGTCTGTCCCAGAAGAGGACAGGGCTTCAGGGATTAAAGATCTCGATCTTGATAATGATCAGCTACCAACAGAGAGGGCACTAGGCGTCCAATGGTGCACAAACTCCGACACGTTTCAGTTCAAGATCGAAGTACAACAAAGGCCATGTACTCGAAGAGGAATCTTGTCTGTTGTAAGTTCTGCTTACGACCCTCTTGGTTTCCTGGCACCTTTTATCCTACCTGCCAAGCTGCTCCCGAGGGAGCTCTGCAAAGAGAAAAGAGCATGGGATGATGAAGTGTCTGAAGAACAGGCAAAAAGATGGAAAAGGTGGTTGGCAGACTTACAAAGGTTGTCATCTTTTTGTGTCAGCAGATGCATCAAGCCTGCAGGATTTGGCGCCATCAAAACAGTACAACTGCACCGACATCAGCAACGACGGTTATGGTATTGTATCATACCTTCTGCTGACCAACGAAAACAACCAGAAGTTCACTTCATTCCTGATTGGGAAGTCAAGAGTGGCATCACTCAAGCTGGTCACCATTCCTAGGATGGAACTGACTGCAGCGGTAATAGCTGTAAAAATGGACAAGATGCCTCAGTGTGAGCTCCAGTTATAGCTTGATGAATCCATCTTCTGGACAGACAGTATCACAGTACTTAAGTACATCGAAAATTATGCTGCACGATATAAAATGTTCGTAGCTAACAGAGTTTCACTCATTAAAGAAGCTACAAAGCCATCGCAGTGGAAGTACGTGAGCACAGCAGACAACCCTGCAGATCAGGCTTCAAGAGGGTTAAGTGCTGAGAGTCTGCTGCAGAGTAAAAACTGGATACAGGGACCAAGGTTCCTGTTAAGACCAGAGAGTGAATGGCCAGCATGCCCAGATCAGCCCATTCACTCAGAAGAAGATGATGCAGAGGTCAAACAATCAGCCCAAGTGTCTCTGATACAAACAGATGAGAGGTTGGATACAAACTCAAGAAGGCCCGTTGCCTTCTTGAGTTTGGCTGATACACTTGAAGGACATTCTGCTAAACATGAGACAGAAAAGAAAGGAGCTTCAAGATGCAATCTGTAACAATGAAAACAACTCATCTAAAGCAGAGTCTTTACTCCAGCAAAGGATGGTCAAGTACAAACAAAGTTTTGAAAACCAAGTGCTCACAACGGAAGATCTTGACAAGGCAGAGTTGGAATTAATTCGCCTGTGTCAGAAAAGGAAAATATGCAGAGGAGCTCAAAGCCCTGCAAGAAAAAAAGGATCATGTGAGGAAAGATAGTCATATCTTTAAGTTGGATCCATATTTGAAAGATGGAGTACTCAGAGTAGGAGGACAGTTAAGTTGAACTGTGATGCCGTTGGATGCCAGACACCCAGCTATCTTGCACAAAGATGATTGGATCACCAAACTTATCCTCTGTCACATACATGAAGAGACAGGACAGAAATTACATTCTTGCAAGATTGAGACAGAAGTACTGGATGCCAAAGGCCTGCTCAGCAACACAAAGAATAATCTCAGAGTGTAGCACATGCAGAAGATTAAATGCTAAGGCAGGTGAGCAAAAAATCTAAGAATCCATGCTGAAGAGACAAGTTAAATGGATATTTAACACTCCAGCAGCATCCCACCATGGAGGTGTCTGGGAGCGCCAAATAAGAACAATCGGGAAAGTGCTAAGTTCCCTGTTAAAACAGCAGATATTGGATGATGAAGGACTGCAGATGCTCTTATGTGAAGTAGAAAGCATCATAAATGACAGGCCAATAACAACACCCTCAAATGACCCCAATGATTTGGAGGCTTTGACCCCAAACCATTTGCTACTGATGAGAACACAGCCAAATATTTCACTAGGTGTCTTCTCAAAGGATGATCTCTATGTGCGTCGCTGTTGGAGACAAATCCAATATATGGCGGATCTGTTTTGGCGCAGGTGGACACAAGAGTATCTACCCCTCTTACAGGAAAGACAAAAATGGAACACGACGAAAAAGAATTTCAACGTGGGAGATGTTGTTCTCATGGTAGACTCCTCCGCGCCACAAAACTCTTGGCTGCTAGGAAGGATTGTCAAGACAATGCCAGACTCGAAAGGGGCAGTCCGAAGTGTCTGTGTTCAGATGAAGACAAGCACATTAGAGAGACCCATTACCAAGATATCCCTCTTGGAAGAGGCATCATGAAGCTCAAAAGAGACTGAATAAGATAAATTTATCTGTTGCATCATTTAAAATTGTACAAATTTGAAAGAAGGATTTGTAGTTTACCGTTAAGAAGATGAAAAATGGCTCTATGTTTATGTTGGTAATTGATATTTATTTAACCTATTCCATTAGGGGCAGGTTATGTTGGAGCCATTTGTGCTCTAAAGACAACTTGGTAAATAATTTAGATTTGTGTTATTTGACCTGATTAGAATTTGGAGACATTACAACAGTCCTATGGTTTTATTATAAATGGTTATTTGTAGCTGATAATGACTGCAGCTCTCCTATTGGATGAGACATGTAACGTGATGTGCATGTGTTTTTGGTCAGTGCAGCTATGGAACCTGGAGAGCACAGTAGCTTTTGACCGTGTGTACACAAGATTTTGTTTGTTATTTTATTGCACAGTGTTTTGTTTTGTAATGCAAAGAAACCCCCAGTAAACTCGACGAAAAGAAGTTCAAGGACTGTGGCGTTTTATTCTGGAGGCATGCGTCAACTACATGCTCAGGTACGACAACTCAGAGGGCTTTCAGTAATTAGACGGAGCCGCACTAACGAATTATTTCAAATTAAATATAAAAATGCTCCTCTGAGTAACATTTTACAGAACACTGTGTAGACTGCAAAATAAATATCCATGAAACTGGCAAACAGTCCAAACAAACAATTTTAGGTTAGGTTTCATCTCTCACCTTACATTTCATGTCCACCTCGTCATTTCACCTGCAGTTTTCTCTTGAAAGCCATGTGTACGCCTGCTCTGAAGTATCTCGAGGCACAGACATTCTCACCTCACATTCTTCTTTTATAAATTCTGGTTTGTGTGTGGGAGAAGGCATACACATGCTTTTTGTGCATACACATCGTTTATGCATCTGACCCCAGGCTTTGGCAAAGAAGAAGAATGCATAGAATAAAAAGCTGCTGCATGGATTTTGATTCTTCTTATTTCTTTTTTTTAACTATCCGTTGTGAGTCTGATTGTGTTATAGGAGTGAAATGGTAAATTCGTGGAATACTCTTTTTAGGATTAGAACCCTAAGTCACTATAAATCCATATGCCACTGATTATTTTGTTTTCGCTTCCTAAATATGATAATTTGCTGCTTTTCTCATATCATCATAAACAGAATATCTTTGAACATGCTGTAGCCAGGGTATAGGAACTAGTGAGATCCAGAATTTTTATCCATCAATATCTGACTCTTTGTGACTTTATTCTTCAATTTCACATGATAATGACTCCTGTTCCTGACCTTCTGTCTGTCTTCCTCATGTCTGTCCTCTCCTTACTGTTCTTCATATAGTCTCTCCTGCACAGATAGCTGTCTTGATAGCTGTCACTTTCAAGCTGTTCCATGTCATTCAGATGCAGACAGACAGTGGAGGCAGGGATGAGTAGTGTAGCTTAAAACTGTACTTAAGTAAAAGTACTGTTATTTTGTGAAGCCAAGTACCCAAGTTCAAGTAAAGGTAGTGAACATACATCTACACACACACACACACACACACACACACACACACACACACACCCACACACATAGATATATAGATATATCAGATCAGGTGTGAGCCCCCCCATCAAGGTCTCTCCAATCACACACAGAGACAACAAGATTAGTGGCTAAATCAGTCTTTTATCTTCCTGAAAATGTCTGGTTGAGGCTAATTTAGAGATAATGCTGTGATGTGTCGTCATTAGTGGCCTTTTAATTACAGGTGTGTTCACTTTGACCTGATCGAGACCATCCGTGATTGAAACATGAAATCAGTCATGTCCACATGAAATGAAAATACAGAAGTTTAGCTTTTATCTTTGTGTGCATAGTTTGGTGTCTGGTTTCTGTCTCCATCAGGAGGCACAAAGAGCATGACCTGTTCAGCGCACACTGCTTTGCACCATTAGCTTGAATATTTACATCACAGCAGTTCTGAAGCATGATATTCTGTGTATGCATATCATAAATCTCTTATTAGCATTCACACAACAGATGCACTTACTGCTCTCTGTCAGCTCAGCATCAGCACAGTTCTCTGATCTGATGACTTCAGACCAGCGTTCACAACCAGAGACGGCTGCACTGTGCGCTGTTAATTCGTCTGTAAATATTAGCTGCTTGCACTATTTGAAAGCCACACTCCTGCTGTAGCTTCAGCCATTATGATGCTTTGAACAGAGTCAAGTGGAGGCATACCATCAGACCTGAGAGCAGCTGACCTCTGCCTCTTAATGGAATGTATGCGCATGAATGCATGAAATAATAGATACTGTAAATAAAATTCGTGCTGCCAGACTGACAGGCCAAACATTTTCAACTCCTGATTATACATTTATATAGCACCAAAATATTGGGAAATGATTACAGAGGTCCAGACCTCAGCAACCTCCGCTGACTACAGTCATGATTCTGGATTGTTGGACAAAACAGACAATTGGAAGACATCCCCTCTGACTTTTGGAAACATACAAGAATCATCAGGAACTGCTCCACCACTGAAATCTCCCTAATTCCTCTTCATATCCTTGCTTCTCCCTCTGTATCAAACTCAAAACTCTAAACTCAAATCCTCTATCTTTAACACATATTGTCCCTATCTGCCTGTCTCCCTCTTATCTTGCCTCATCTGTCCTCAGCTGTCCCCTAACCTGAGTCCTTCTCATTCATGCCTCCTGATGCTGCCACAAACACTGTCCTCTCTACTTTGTCCTCTTCCCTGGACTCTGGCTGTTCTCTCACCTCTTGGTAGGCCCTACCCCTCCGGGTCCATGGTTGTCTGACTCAGTGCATGCTGACAGAACCACCCCATGGGCAGCTGAAAGAAAACAGTAGAAATCCAAGCACTCCATGGACTTCCTTGCCTATGAATCTCTTCTAGTTCTCTGCCTCCTTATCTGAAGATGAAAGCTTTCTTTCTATCCAAAATCCAATCTTCCCTCTCCAACCCCCCAAAATTCTTTTGTGTCTTCTCTACCTTTGTTGTTCCCTGACTCTCACACCTCCCTCCTCTCTTTCACCAAACACTGTTAACTACTCTGTAAGAACATAGTTAATGTATGCTCCTTGTGCCCTCATCTATCTGCTAACACCACCTATCTTATATCTACATCTTCATTTCCTATTCTAACTTCCTTTTCATCTTTCTCTACCAATGAGGTACTTACCCTGCTTATTTCTCACTGCCCAACCCCCCGCCCTCTAGAGCCTACCTCCTCTCACCTTTTCAGACTTGCTCCTGACCTCCCTCCTTTCCTCACTCTCCTCATCAATAGCACTTTAACAACTTTCTTAACACTTTGAAATCAGACAGAGTGAACTCTCATTTAAAGAAAGCCATACTCAACCCTTGTGATGTAAGGAATTACAGACCATCACGGTCATCTTCCATTTCATTCTAAAACATTTTAGCATGCTGTCTTCACTGAAGTTACTGCATATCTCCACTACATCAACTGTCTTGATCCCCACTGGTCTAGTTTCAAGAACACTCAACTGATGTTGTCATCCATATTGCCAAAGGAGATCTCCACACTGCTAAAGCAGCCTCCCTCTCCCCCTTAACCATACCGATGAACCTTTCAGCAAATAAGTGTGTCCTCCTCTCCACCCTCCAATAACTGGAGTCTCAGGCTCTGCACTATCCCTGTTCACATCCTACCTCAACATCCACCTGGGGGTAACTTGCAATGAACCTGTGTCTGAACCTTGTAGCCTCACTACAGGGGATGTGTTCTCAGTTGATGTCTGCACACTACCTGAAGCTCAACCTTGACAAGACTGCTGAAGAGCTGCTCTTTCCTTCCAGGGCAGCCATCGATGACCGGTGTGTGCCAACATGTGCCAATGGACGACTGCAGTTCATCCAGAATGCAGCAGCCTGACTGGATTTCAACCTACTCAAGTTCTCCAACACTATACCACTCCTCCACACCTTGCACTGGCTACGGGAGGCTGCTCAAATCCGATTCAAGATACTTGCTGCAAGTAGCTCAGGCCCAGAAGACATACAGATACAGACTTCAGTACTGATCAAGTCTTGAGCTTCCCACATACTGTACCTACTGCTGACAGAGGAAAGGGCTGATAAGAAACTGACAGGAGGACCCCAACACTCTTATTTAAAAAACCCAGCAGATGTGCTGATTTCCGCCACCGTGTTCTTCAGCGAGATCTCTGTGTGTGTACCACTGAAGGGGTCAAGCACCCTTAATCATTTTCATAAGTGAGAACAAAGCAGTTTTGTGTGTTTGTGAACATTTTGTATACATGTGTATGTGTTTATGCTTGGATCTGGGGGTGTGAAAGAGGAAAGAAGCACAGCGACTAACAGCACAGCTTTTGAATACAAATCTGCTCCCAACTCTCTGCTTCATTGGCTGCAATAACAACCCCCTCCCACGCACACACACACACACACACACACACACACACACACACACACACACACACACACACACACACACACACA
>JBBMOE010000026.1:3379701-3474557 GCA_037975065.1 Chaetodon trifasciatus | reverse complement strand
CTCTCTCTCTCTCTCTCTCTCTCTCTCTCTCTCTCTCTCTCTCTCACTCACACACACGCGCGCGCACATGGCATGACCCCAAAACAGGCAACCCAAAACATGCCACCAACCTGTGCTGTGAATAAATATTTTTCCGGTGTCCACACAACGGCGAAGAACAATTAAAAGATTTCCACGTTGAAGTTGTGTATCCTCAGCAGGACAAATCCACGATTCGGTGAAAGACACCGTGAAGAAGGTTTAGGCTAAAAGCACAGAGCAGGAGCCGAGGTGGATTTCTGTGTTACTGTATTCCCCTTCGACAGCAGACTGAGTAACAATCCCAGACACGTTCGTCTCCTCTCCCGTTCAACTCAGGATAGTTCAGGGGGAAGAGATCAATGTCAAGTCGAGCAGGAAACCCCTTCGTCCATCCTCTGCTTAAAGTTTGAACATCGATCATCCCTCCCTGCCTTCATGTACCCGGGCTTTCGTGAGCGGACTGTCAAACGGGACCGGAGGGAAAAACCGGGAGATAAAACCATGCGAGAGGTGCCGGTTTGTGTCCCGCCGGTACACAGCGCTGTCCGCAGGCTTTAAGTCGTGTCCTCTAAGCTCTGGGGGTCTTGACCAGGTGAATAATCAATTTTTAAAGTTTTTAATGCAGTTTTCCTCGGACTGGCTCCTTCACTGGTGAGGCAGAAAGCTGGGCTATAGTGTCTGGCACTCAATTCGGAAACGCAATTCATTACCAGTCACTCGTTTCAGAAAATTTCAGCAGGAAGTCGTTCAAGGTTCAGTTTATTCAGCCATAAAAAACATGGAAATACATGCAGTGCCCATCCCAGTCAGCATGAGCATATGAATACTAATAAAAAATACAACTATAATATACAACTATAATAAAACTAGTCCATACAAAATTGCGCAGATAATAAAAATATTGTTCAAACATGTTGGTGTTGATCATCAGTGGTGAGAGGAAGCCTCAAAGTGCTCATGAAGCTCAGCACTATTTGTTAGGATTAGAAGTGCTTTGACAATTTATCCAATCAGTTTCTTTTTTTTTTTTTTTTTTGTTTTGTTTTGTTTTGTTTTTTACTTATGCAGACAGGCTTAAAGGAGGAACCCAGATGTGCAGATGTTTCCATACAGGTCAAAAGAGCACACTGATCATATGGTCTTCACAGTTAGCAGATCTCAGCCCAGTACTCATGCGACTGTCATGATAGACGGAGCCGGTCTCAGCTCTAGGGACAAAAGGCCATATGTCATGATGATTTCATAAAGTGATTTAGGTAAATGTGTTTTTCACCGTAGATTGAAAATTTGTGTCATTTCTAATGTTGTTTTCAGATCAACATGAAATCAACATTTTCTGATCTCATGCCTATGTCAACAAGACTCTCTGGGCCCGTGGGGCTGTGCCCAGTAGGCCCATTCAGTAATCTGTTCATATCTGTCGATGCAGGCAATACACACATCGTCTACCAGATTCTGACCTTCTGTCCATGGTGACCACACTCCTGTGCATATTGGTGATGACACGATGATGATGATGGCTGAATAGTTTTTAGATCTTTCAGCTTCTGCTGGACCACACTCATCATATTACTACTTGGTGACTTTCTGATCAAGATTGTTTGGTCCTTTTTCCAAGACCAAAGACCCTAGTCCAAAACTATTAAACTGATCATTTCAAATGACTAATATGACATTGATAATGGTTTAACTAGGAGGATTTGACTCCTGGAACTGGCGTAATGCAATCAGCTCATCATTTTAGTGGAGAAGACCTGTCACTCTGTTGAAGCTGTAAAATCCACTTGTGACTGTAGTCCATCCAAAAGAGCACTTTAACAACAGCCACATTTAGTGTTGTCCATTTATCGACTTACTCACTGAATTAATGTTAATAAACAGGTCTGATATGACCTGCTACCTGAACGAGAGCTCTGCATTTGATCAGATTTATTTTAACTGATAGCAATATATTAAAATATGCCTGGATCAGCCATGATACTAATCTGTATGGTGGCACGGTGGAACGGTGGCAACGCTGTCGCCTCACAGCTAGAAGATCCCGGGTTCGATTCCCGCTGTGGGCGCCGGGGGTGTGTCCTCCACCATGCCTTTGGTGCCTGCTGCTCGAGGAAAGGGGCCTTTCTGTGTGGAGTTTGCATGTTCTTCCCGTGTTCATCTGGGGTATCCTCCATTAAACACCCACTAAAAACATGCAAGAAGATCACCACCTGACCAATGATGACAAAAGAAACTGGGTCCCCGGGGGCCGGTCGGATGGCAGCCCACCGCTCCTGGTCTGCCGCGGAGGAAGGACAACCAGGTGGGTCAAACACGGAGGACAAATTTCACCAATTGCATGGTGTGCGCAGCATGTATGTAATGTGTGTGACAAATAAAGGGGATTGTCCCTCTGATTCTTCTTCGTATGATTGTCTCTGGAGATCTCTATTCCAAATATGATCTTTTGATATGTGATAACATGATAAATATCAGCTAAATAACTCTGCACCCATCCATCTGCTCAGCTGATCCTGTGGACATTCCACATAAGGCACAGGCACACATCAGCAACTGAATCCAGCAATTTGTTGATAGGGATTAACACTCAGCTGACTCTGACTCTATTGTCTAGCAGCTGACTCAAACTAAAACAAGGTGGGGAAGTGAATTTCATGTACGAATGTTAATGCTTTGCTTTGGGTTGTCTTTTGCTTTACTTTCATGCCAGCATAACAGACTGGAATGAGAATTGTTAGAAGTTGAGTTCAGTCAGGGTCCCACTGGCACTCAGTGACAAGGATGCCATTATATCTGCCATAATTTCCCTGGAGACATTTTTTTGAGTTCCCTTTCAGTGGGATCTCCTTTTCAATATGTTCTGGTTTGAACAAGTGGTTCATTTTTACAAAATTACAGCTACATCACCAAAAGTCCACTTCGGGATGAATTTTCTCTCTTACAGAGAGGGATTTTAGAGATAAGCGGAACTGCATGGATCAGAAAAGAATCGAATGCATTCATTCATTCATTGATGGCTATCTGCTCGCTGTAAAGTGTGGCAAAGTCAGCAAACAACACATGGAGCCAGTGGTGTAAAACACAGTTAAAATTCATACTCAAAGTCATTAAATGCAGGATTGCTACAGTATGCAATGTAGCACCTTTTAAACTCTTCTGAGGACATAATTTTTTCAATGTATAAACATCTCAATAGAAATGATAGACAGTGATAGACGTTTTTGAATCCCAAACATGACTGCTGCATGTAAAAGTAAAGATACTAAAATAACAGGTAATTACTTTCATGTGGAATTCTCCCGTGGCAAAAATCTTAATGAATTTGACGTAAAAAAAAATTTTAATCACGATGTTGACGCAGTTTCTCCTCTGGATCAATTACGTATTCTGATTCTGATGTTGATTGTCTGTGGTTGGTGGTTCGATTCCTGGCCCCTGCAGAGACAAGATAGTGAACCCCAGTTTGCTCCTGGTAGGTGTGCCATAGGTGGGTGAGTGTAGGTGTGAATGGTCATCACTCCTGATGAGCAGGGGGCACCTTACATGGTATCGTCTACCATAAGTGTATGAATGGGTCCATGTGTAGTGTGATGTAGTTGGTTATATTACGGACAGGACATTGTACTTTTGGTAAGAATTCTGTATGGACTGACATTTGCCATGCTCTGACCATTGCTGATATACTGTCAGTGTGTCATTTCAAAATGGCGTACATTGTTATATTGGGTTTCATGTTAAGGGTTAGATAGTTAGATAAAAAGCTAAATATTTGAGCTTATTGCTGCTGTTATAGGCCTAACTGACTAATGTGCGCTCAGATTTAGCCATTCAGAATACTTCTGGCTTGTGAGATGTAATGAGTGAAACATGCACTGTACCACAGAAACATTCCAATCCTTGTTTAAGAGAAATTCATTTTCTTATCACATAACCTATAAAGTCAGAATGACAAAACGGGTCTCATGAACTGAGGGTAGCTCCAACTTCCTCTGCTGATCATCAGACAATTCATGAACCTCGGTCGAACCGTCAGACTGTGAGCGATTTTGTTTTGCTAATAGCATGGCACCACACATACACAAACTCACACACTTACAAACCTTTTTCCAAAACAAGATGCTGCAATGGTTTTGGTGTCCCAGATTTGAAAACCTCCAACAGGCACATTGTATTGTTCCGCTGTTGAGAGCATGGAGGCAGACCTTCAGAAGTGCAGAGTTGATGTTCTTAAATGTGTTTTCCTTTTTCTGACAGGAAATGGAGTGGAGGATAATGGGGAAAAGCCTTAAAGTGAGCATAGAAATGGAAAAAAAATAGCTCAGTGAAAAAGGATGTTCTTACCTTTGCAGCTTTCTGAGGCCACCGCCTGAAAGCATATGCAATTCTTGATAGCAGAGGATCATTTCTGGCGCAACAGCTCGCACCTAATCTGATCAATAGTAAGTTAAGAGAGAGGGAATCAGATTTGTGCTTGAAAGAAGTAACTTTATAAGAATGTTTTTCAAAATCCAGTGAAAGTATGATTTCCACTTTCTTACAGGCAAAGAAACATTACAGGAAACTGGATCTGAAGTGTTAAAAGCCCTGATTTATGGCATTTCAAGACCGGAGACATCTGACACTGTGATTGACCTGTTCAGGAATGTGGATAACAGCCATTAGGAGACAAAGATCAAATAAAGCCATCAGGGAAGAACAATGTTAACAGATTATACTTTCAGCAGTTTCAGAAGTACCATCAATCCAAATTGGATTAGAGAAATGTTCTACATTTTACAACAGTACACAGTGTCTGCTTTGTTTATCGGAAAGCTTTGTAGCCATGTTAGCAGTGTGTGACTATGCCTGTCTGTCTGTCTGTCTGTTGGTCCACCACTTTGGTGCAGACATGAAAACATAAATTACATGAAGAACTTTTTGGATGAATTGTCATGAAATCTTGTGCAGACATTAATAGCCCCCAGAAGATAAATCCTAAAACTACTAAGAGGTTATTTTTGTGATTTTTGGGTTAGCGTTCATTAAGCTCTAAAGGGTTGAGCATGCCAGTTCTTTAATTTGAGATTGATAATTAAGATTAAGATTAAGACTCACTTTATTGATCACACCACACAACACAACACAACACAACGCAACACAACACAACATGCATATGCCATGCTTCCGTGAACACAACACTACATGCACACGCCATGCTTCGGTGAAATTATTTCTTCCGCATTTAACCCATCCTGGAAGTCCTCCCTCTGCGGCAGACCAGGAACAGTGGGCTGCCAGCCGACAGCAGCACCCGGGGACCCAGTTCCTTCTTGTCACCACTGGTCAGATGGTGATCTTGAAAATGTGTGTGTGTGTGTGTGTGTGTGTATATATATATATACACACACACACACACACACACACACACACACACACACACACACACACACACACACACGGTGTGATCCAAAAATAAGCTTCTCTGCATTTCTGTTGTGATGTGCCTTTATTACAGAGGTGTGAAGAGGTGTGAGTGAAGTCTGTTACTGAGTGGTTGTCTGCTTCCACCAGTCTTTATTGACCAAACTCTGCTGTCTGCTTTTGAGCAGGTTGTTTCCTTATATGTTGAATGTGAAGGAGACCCTTCAGGCTTGATAATAAACATTAATGTGAAAGTGCAATCACTCTTCTCATCTTTAATGAGATACTTAAAATGGTTTCTTTCACCTAAGAGGAGTGAGTGGAGCATAGGTGGAAATCGATGAAAGAAGAAAAGAAGCTGACAGGTATCCGATAACACACAGCTCTGTTACCACTTACTATGAATATGAAATTTATAAGAATCAGTATATTTTCATCCTCAACATATTAACACTTTGATGGCAAAAGTCCTAGAAGAGCTCCGATTGTCTTTACCAGACTCTCTGTTTTCCCAGTCTTCTTGCGCAGGTGTCATGAACCAAGGCTCTGGTCTAAAGCAGAGTCAGCGGTGGCAGACCCGTCTTCTAAAAACGTTCATATACAAGTAGTGTATGACCAACAATTGATCAGGAAGATTAATGCCTCCAAGATTGCGTGTGTGTTTTTTTTTATTTTATTTTATCAAGATAACAAGGACAGTGTAACACTGAACATGTAGTATGTGCAAGCTCTTTAGTCCCAACTCATAATGTTCATACCTGCATGAGCATACCTGCAAAATGTTCAATGCCAACATATTTTATTTAACAGTGTCCACTCCTGGCAACTAAAACATGGTTATGTTTGTTGTGTTTAAGGTTACTCAAAGCACCTGGTTAAGGTTTGGGAAAGATGATGGTCTTATTTCAATATAGAAAAAGTCAGTGCTGACAATACAATATATAAACAAATAGTATGGTACTGATATGCATATTGTAATATATAGTGTTACCAATATGATGTATACTGTTCACATCGTGTGAACTGTGTGAATACACTAAAAAATGTACAGCATGTGAAGTATAGAATATATAGTTCAGGTACAACTAATGCTGATACTAAGTCATTACATGCAGAATAAACAGCTGGAGCTATGAAATGAATACAATGTATACACTATATATCTGATATGAACAGGATAGACAGCGGTATAAATATAAATATGCAGTAAGGCAGATATATACAGTTGTATAAATATATATTGGTATGTGAAATTAGGTCTATATACTCCCAAAGGGAACACATGCACGCTGTAGTCTTATGTGAACCCTGGTCTCCTAAATATAATATATCTATGAGTGGAAACACAAACTGGCATGGGATGTGCATGACCCAGGACTGGGACTCTCCACCCCATCCTGCACTCCACCATGAATAAAAGACTCTCTCATGAAGCATTTTACATGGAAGTTTCTGTTCTTTCTGGCAGAAGGCCCTGAAGGCAAACCTCTCGATACGTGGCACACGTCAGCCTCTTGTGGCCAAAAGGAGTATTACAGAAACAAATGCTTGAAGAATGATCCTTCCAAAAAAAAAAAAAAAAAAAAAAAAAATCAAAGGCAGCAAAGGCAGTGATCTGACAGTAATCCAGCAAGTTTGTATTTGTCCTTAAATGACAGTGTGTACAAAACTTACACAGTCAAATTAGGATAAAAAATATTCTTCTGAACTTCTTAGAGTAGGAAATGAAGAGGACGTTCAACATGAGGAAAAACAAAACATTTATCCAATAGTTTTTAATTATAGCAGCTCCTCATCAGGAGAGAACACTCCATTCAATTTACAGTACTATTAAATTGACCGCCGTGTCTGGCATTGCAAAGTCATAATTTGCTCTATAATTCACATGCAAACTACTCTGCAATCAGACAAACTCACATGTCAAACAAGCCCAGCGGCCACGAACAAACTCAATAACTTTAGGGAGAGGTAAATCAATCCTCGTCACTGGGACAATGCATTCATTTCTTGGTGTAACTTAGTTTGTTAATTGGCTGTACGAGCTCACACAAGATGATATTTATGCTTTGGGGGGATGGAGAGGGCTGGTAAGGGAATATGCAGTGAGGTGTTATAAACACTTTATTGCCCCAGAACAGAAGTTGCCATTGATTTTTGTGATGAGCACAAAAGATTAGAGCCATTACTGGGCACGCAGTGCTTGGTAGCTTATAAATATAAGCCCTAAATACACCTACATACCCAGGAGTTTATCTTCTCTGCAGCAGTATTGTAGAGGAGGGGGGTTCTATACTTTCAAAATCTAGCTTACTCTGTTGGTTTCTCCAACATTACCAGCTCCAGGTTTAAGTTACTCTTTGAAATATAGTATTTCATCAAACAGTCAGTTTTATTGCTGATGGTTTCTTTCATTTCATTTTAAAGGAGACTGTTCCTTTAATGGTATGTAAACTGCTATGAGACCTTTCTAATCTATCACTGCACCTGTCAGTATTAGAATTTCTGGCCTCTTTTTTTCAAGCTGGTACAAAGCATCGTATTGCAAAAGATGAAGATGTTGTGTGCAATTGGAATCCGTAAAATGTAAAGCTACCTGCTGCCATTTTGAAATTGTTTCAGTTTTAAATGATCAGCTCACTAAAATCACTAAAATTTCCAATTTACGCCCCAGCAGGATTCTGTTTCTAGCCCAGTACAATAAAGGTGAATATAATTCAATTTGTCCTGCTCAAAGGAGTAAAACTGCCATTTTAAAAATTTGATCAGGACACTGTTTTTCCAGGCACAATCTTTATATTACTTTTGATAAAGCACAGACGTCTGTCAACAGATTTTCCTCCTCTGGGCCTGTTCTATTGACAGAAAAAAATACCAAATTCCACCCAGTTCCATTGTGTGTATTGACTTTGATGATTCAACTTTACAGAAACAGTGTTTTGCTCGGTGATTTGGTTTGAAAGTATATTTTATGTATCTTATTCTCAATTTGTACAACATGATGGAACTTCCAGTACTGCTCCAAAATGTGGTAATTATAGAAAATAATTTTTCCCAAACCATTTTTTGCATTAAACCCCATTCTGGTCTCTTTGCAAAGCAAACCACACAGGGCTGGGAACTGAACACTGGTCCAAATCTATGTGTGTCCGGGATGGAACGTGATTTACAATCCTGGTTAATTACAGTCTCTTTGGGGAGTCTGCCTCCAAACACACACATACACACACACAAAGAAAGAAAAGTTCTAGACCTGGCTATCCATAACCCTGACATTGCCGCAGTGGCACAAGCCTCTGAGACCTAACAGTCTCCGTTTCCCTCTGTCTGACATGCACACACACGCACACACACTCCCATGCGCACCACCATCCTTGCAACCTTATGTGTTCCTAACTGTTTCATTGATCACCGAACCCCTGATTGCCGCCCTTTTGCATCCAAACAGTGAAGCCAACAGAGACTTACACTTTAAATTTCCTAAAGAAGTCATTGCAACTTGTCCCCCACATCACACACTGGTATGAGATATGCTGTATCACAGGCCATATAGTATTCAAGAGATTTTATCACACACACCAACCTCACCCACCTCCCGTTTAATTTCAAGTGTAACGGCGTCATTTGGGAGCAGAATATACTGAAGGCTCTAAGTGTGGCTTTAAAATATTTCCAGAGCATCTTTCTCATCCCCACACACATACACAGATCACTGCTCTGGGTCTCTGGAGTGTGGCCCTAAAACATTTCCTCATCCCTTTTTTACTTTCCTCTGCACTCTATTAATCTAGCCAGCAGATACTTATCCCAGGCACTGATTTACCTGCAGATAAATCTGATGCCATATGGATTGGATTAAGCGTTGGCATACAGTTAAGTTTATAGTGCTGGTTTATGATGGAAGCCAAGGGGTTGGTGCCTGGCTTTGGATTAACACTCTAACTCTCTCTCACTTTCTGTCACTCTGTCATTCTCTCTCTCAGTACAGGAGATTATATTGGGAGTAAGAATACAATCAATCAGTTTTGTTCTCAGTGCAATGGGCCTGTAAATTATAATCACAGGCTCAGATTTAGCTGGACTGATTTTCACACACAGTAAAAATGTGACCTACATTTCAATCCTTAGCAAGACACAGAGCAACATGTTGAGGTTGGGGCTTCATTGGTTCTTTTAGTGAATTTTAAGTTACCTGCAAACACTGTATTTACATTTTGAATATTGTGAGTGTAGTTTTTATTGTGATTATATTACTTCATTCAGCCATCGATAATAGCAAACATCTATATATAAACAAAGCCACCATGAAAAACACATGTTATAGATTTTGTATAACAATGAAGCTCTGTGGCACAGAGGAAAATATGTGAAGTTTTGTCTACATACACACTATTTGGATTTATCATTGATTTTGGTCTATTCATGGGATTTATTGATAATAAGGAAAATATATTACCAGACATATCTGTTACAAGTTTAAAACCGTAGATTCCAATGGATTGTTCACTAGCTTCCAGTTGTTTACTCTGTTTAGTTATTGTCTTTGGGCATGTATTATTAATATTTTTACTCTATATGTGTAAACAATGTGACAGTGTGAAAGGCGGTTGCTCGTAGTGATGAATCAACAGAGAATCATCACCTGAATCTGGAGCTGTGCTCAGCTTTACTGAGCTTTCTAAAGACTTTCGGCTCATTGTCAAGCTGTCTGGCCCCTAACTTCACTGTTTTGACTCACTTTCAGCGCTGTCATAGTGCCATTGTCCTGCTGTACACGACCTGCTCAACACCAAGTGGTCGACAGGCACAGTGAAAGGACCTCAGGAGAGGGGAAGACCAAAACCAGAGCTAAAAGAGAATGAAAAGTGAACTTACATTCATCAGGTGGTGAGAAACTCCAAATGAATGATAATGTTGCAAAATATGCAGCTGTTTAACAACTTCCCTGTATGACCTGAAAAGAATATGTCAAAATTTAATTCCTCAAATTTTCAGCACTAATGCCACATTACTCAATGCACTGTGATATTTTGTAGCAAGAGTCATTCCATCACACTATACGGTGACCATGTCACTGTCAGTGGCTGCAACAGTTAGCCACAGTGGCTAAATGCTATTGTTTAGTCATCGAATTAATGTCATGACCCATATTTTAATAGACTTGTAAATTTGTAAAGTCCAATTCCTCTGTTTGCTATGTAAAATGCCAGGGAAGATGTGAGGCTCCTCTAAGCCAATTTGTTTGCGTTGTTAATCAGTTTCGGGCTGATGCATTTAATTAATATCACACTCCCTTCTTGGAAATTAATTTTTTGTTTGTTGAGAAGTCGGAACTTATGTGCAATTATTGTTATCTTCTTTGCATTATAACCTAATTAATTGCTGATGCCATGGCTATCGACCCTGATGATATGAAGCTGATGGACGATCAGATTACATTGCTCTATGCAGTGCATAACTTTATTGGCACATCACAACGATACCAAAAAATAAATAAATAAATAAAAAGTAAGTAGTAGGTCTTATCTGTAAGCAACGTGCTGGCAAAGAAATTGCCAGATAGCAAGTTGAGTTAATGTATCGATGTTTGCTCTCACCTACACACACACACACACACACACACACACACACACACACACACACACACACACACACACAAGCACATATCAATGTCTACATTCACTTATAACCTTATGATGTTATGGCATTTCCTCTAGCACAGACACACACACACACACACACACACACACACACACACACACACACACACACACACACACACACACAGGCAGCCTGTTGTGTCATGGTACTCAAAGTTGAGAGTAGTTGAAAGTTGTGCCCTGCTTTAGTCAGACATTAAATCATTTTGAATTCATGTTTCAAATTTCATTCAAATGTTGAAGCCAAATCTTTTTTGGGTCATTTTATTGAGCTTTGGCATTTTACTCATTGTTACTTATATACTCATTTAATGCCTTTTATCATTCAATCATTTTAATCAGATGCTTATATGTTACTCATTTACTCATGTACTCTTTATTATTACGCATATACTTTTTACCATTTATTATATTTTTACCATTTACTCATTATATAATTCACTTATATAATTTTTCATTGTCTACTTATGTAACCATTTTACCATTTACTTATTTCATTTTCATTTGCTCAAATGTATATCATGGGCTCACAGACCAGGTATAACAAATTGTCTGTAGTTCAACATGTTAGAGGCCTACTCAGAACTTGCCAGATCTGAAACCCCCTAGCAGGACACAATTCTTATTAGAACAGAGTGTTCTGGCAGTGTGTTACATTGGTGAGAACATTTTTTTCACATTTACAAAACTCCCAAAGCTGGTGAGAATTGGTGGCTTACAGATGAGACGCCTCTGATCAGAGGTGTTAATTCCATAAGCAAATCAATGTCAATCAGCTAGACTAAATTTAATCTACTGAGCCATGCTGAAGTAACCTCATATTTTCATTTCCTTTCTTTAAGAGATCTCATGGGCACAACAGGCTGAGGGAGATTTGGGAGTCTTTGTCTCCCTGGGGCACTAGATCCTGGATAAATCTCAATTCCGGTCTGCCTAGCCTTTTTATTTCACTTTTCTTCCATTCCTTTTTATGTTCCTTTGACCCTATGGGCACAATAGGCTGAAGAGAGTCCAGGGTCTTTGTCTCCAAAGAACATCCTGTTCTGGACAACCTTGCCCTAGCTTGCCTAGTCATTTTATTTAATTTTTTTAAACAGTTTTTCAGATTGGTATTGATAATCATTCTGTGCCTTTATAGGTTGGAACATTTTCATTAATTTAAATAAACTTCACTTGAAATAATAAGGCCCTGATTCTGAGTAATCCTTACCTAGCGAGCAAAGTCTCACAGCTTGACCCTTCATCGAGCAAATGAGACACAGCAACCACAGAAGAGAGCTTCTCAATAGGTCCCCCAAGAGGTAAGCTCCAGGGCATCCACACCACAGCAACACAACTGATATTTTACTCAATGCACAAACCTCATATAGGGTAGAGAACTTGTGTAGGGAACTCTCCCTGGCCCAACCAGGTGTTTGTCAGCTAAAGGCCTTATATCTGTCAGGATCTTTTGGTTAGGTGTGTACATCCTGATAGAGTTCTTCAGATGGAGAGACAGAGGTAAGCTTTTGTTGGCTTCAGGGCAGCACTCACCCACTGGTGTGAAAGATTCGCCTCAGGAGGCTCCCTGAAGTCCGCAGTAGGCCACAGTTCACAGTAGGCCAGTGGATATAAGATAATATATATGAGAGCCCTTCTCCGCCCCTCTCCCCTTCCCACATCCACACACCTCAGCACTGATAAGTTGTTTCAAGTCATAGATGAAGCCAGTGAGCGAGGGTGACCGTGCAGGGGCCCACAATAGCATCCAGACACAGGGAAAGAGAAAACTACCTGTGATTAATTATTGGCCACAGGGTATAGCATGCCAAGTATACCGCATGCTTCAGTTATTAGAAATCTCTTCTTCCTCCTTTTCTTCCTCAGCAGACTTTTGTCTCACTTTTGTTTTTCTGCTTCTGCTTACTGAACATCTACAATACACACACACACATCATACAGTGGCTATATTTTAAAAGTGACTGACTGTATCTGTCAATATGGATTAACAGGAACAAACAATCACAGTTCTGTACTTTGACAGGATAAAGTGGTACAGATGCTGCATTAAATTAACTTTTTTAAACTGGAAATTTATGTTTACTTTGTAGTCAATATAATTATCAATATTGTAATTGAAGTAGAATTTTAAAATGAGACTGTCATGGACTCTGGTGGAGCCTCTTAGCCCCACCCTCCTGCTACCACCCCTCTGCTCATCCTCCACTCAGCCCTGCCAGCTTTTCCCGCCAGTGCTCTGCCCACACTCTACTGCACTCCCAATCTGTGACCAGCCTGCTCTGCCACCACACACCTGTTTCTCATCTGCTCATTTTCCCCTCAGTATTTATACCAGTCAGTTTCCCTTTGTTCTTTGCCAGATCGTTGTTTGTGCCTATGCCTGCCTCATATCTCGCCTGTTCTCTTGTTCTGCCTTTTGGATTTTTGACCCGTGCCTGTTTACCTGGTTCGTGTTTTTGCCTGTCAACTCTGTACCTCTGCCTGATCATCCTGCTCTCTGGTATCGACCCTTGCTACGGATTGTACTCAGTAAACTTCTAGTTTTTGCCTTATATCTGTCTCTGCCTTGTGATTCTGCATGTGGATTCTCTCTGATTCGTGACCCCATCCATTTAGATGTTCTTAAGCTATGGATGACACAGTTTCTCAAGTTTGTCATAACTGTCATTACAACCCCATTTCCACAATTTTTTACACTGAGCTGTTTCCACTTTTTTTAAATATAGGTCACTGTTGTGCAAGTTCCCACTTCACATTAGCCAGCTCAAACTTCAGTTCACACATATTAAGCTAGTTTGCATTCATTCAGGGCTTTTTCTTTTTTTTTTTTTTTTAGCTTTTTTTAGCATAGAAGAGGAAGTTTGTGTACTTGTTAGGAAAAGAAAATAACTGGTCCTTTACAAAATGTTATGTTTGACTTGAGTGGAGGAACTTTGCCGCTGTTGGCTCCTGGCTCTTTACTCTTTGTTAAAGATTTCTTGTGATCATCATTCACTGACACATATTTCCCAATACTCGACGAATGTTTCAACTCGACGCGTCATTTCAAATTTGAAGATTTCTTCCATTGGAATCTGTACTGTTTTTTTCATAAAACTCCTTTAAATATTCATAGCTGCATCTGAATTGCCAGTTGCACATACTGTTTTTTTTTCCTCAGCATTACAAAGAAATGACCCACTCTACTCTGCCTCTGACTGGTTAGTTCTTATTGCCTTTGTTTGGTTTGCCTGCTTGGGTTTCGACATGAGGAGTAATATATGGTTAGGGTTAGGGTAAGAATATCAGGGTAACCCAATCAGAGGCAGAATATCTAGCATACTGGGTGCCATAAAACAGTGCATGAGCGTCATTATGTCTTGTGAGATTTAATGACACTTCACGTTCATTAGTTGCAGATGGTTACGTTCATGTCACTATTCACCAAAAACATGAGTACGTTTAATGAATGCACTCTTTTAGCAGGTTCATGCACAGCAATGCTAAAGGTTGCAGAAGAGATTTAACCACTGCTTTAATATTATGTTTAATACCACAGTTGCCATCCTCTTTCTCAAATTTTACATTTTTGTCATTTCACCTTAAATATCTCAATTCAGCGCAGCAAATGTTAATATAATAACAAATAAAAATACAACACAGCACACCAGTGCTCACCTGAGACCAGTCCCACAAGCACTATGTCACTTATTTACCACAAAAAATTCTAAGTGCTTTGAATAGGGGTGTTTGGTACAGTTCTGAACAAATTTTCAGGCTGAACTGACTATACTGACTCACCACTGTCAGTTACTGAATCAGAGCTTTTGTCAGCAGAGCTCCCCTCACTGCTGTCCGAGCACACCGTTGTCAGCATACAGACAGCCAAAGCCACAGAAACAATCATAATCTGGTAACTGTAGATAATAGGCTGCTAATCTATTAACCTTATGTGCAGAGCTTGTACAACCCCGATTCCAAAACAAGATAGGATGCTGTGTAAAGCATAAAGAAAAGAGAATGTGCTAATTTGCTTTTGTTAGTGTCTGCAGTTTCCCCTCCTTTGCCTTACTGTGCCATTGTATTTTCCCTTTCCCTTCCCCTCTGTCTCCTGTCTGACTCCCCCCATCTGTCTTGTGTCTGTATATAATTAAATGTAGTTTTATAACTAAGTTTTAGAACAAAGACCACGCCCTGAAAACATCCCACTTTCACACAAGGTATTTAAACTCACCTGATTCATTCATTTCCCTTTCCAGTCTGCCTTCGCACAACAAGCATTACAGCAAATCGCTCACCTTTCACCATGGACCAGGAACTCATTTTCAACCCTTCAGACAGTGATCTGTTTAAAGATCAGCAGACTCCCGAAGTCCTTTCCATCTCCTAACGTCCATCTTCGCCAGTGCACTCGGTTGTGCTCAGCAAACCATATTTCCCGATGTTCTTGGCTTTAAGCCTCCGACAACTCTGACGTCATCAGTCCTTCGCCTACGAGAAACTCCAGAGAAAGATCCTGTCTTTGGTTCCAAACAACTCTCCGACCCGCTCAAGGTCCAGTCTCTCGAGAGACAGGCGAAACACAACTGGGCCGCCGTCCAGCTACAAACATGCGTGCCTTCTCTTCGTCCCTCGACCCTCATCCCTCCGTTCCTTCATCCCTCGACCCACATCCTAATGTATTATCCGTCATTTATGCTCTCCTCCGTCCATAATCCGAATTAAACAGTTATACATGCGTATCTTATCGGCATGGTCTGTCTTAGTGAACTGCAGGTCTGGTCCAGCTTCCTCCTCTCCTGAGCACACCTGACACCAATCAGCCAATCAAGACTCACCTGCTGCCACATATAAAAGCACTTGTTGCAGTGTGGCATTGACCTTGCTGAAATATTAGGCCAACTGGATGACCAGGCCACCAAACTACCAGTGGCTACTCAAGGCCTGCCATGTAACCAAATGTAGAGCTGAATATTTTTTGTCATTTGAGAGGGCATTGTAGCATAAAACACAGCTGAGGCTGTCTTGATTGTCATTAGGTTTCCAGGTATTTGATAGTAACTGAATGTATTGGACAAGTTGAAATTCTGACCTGATGATGCCACTAGTTGAAAAGTCAGGGAATCGCCAAAGTTATTATAATTCACCCAGAGGGACCATGAATGTCTGACCAAATTCTGTACCAATCCATCCGGTAGATGCAGACATTTGAGTTGGGACCAAAATGGTCAAACCTTCCACAGAATGGTAGACCAACCAACATTGCTATTTGTAATACATGCTGTTCAAGGCTACACACTCTCCCACTTAAAATGTACATCTTGATTCTTTACAGACAATGTTTGTTTTCATTTTGCAAGATAGTTTGTTGATAGTCATCTCATAAAATCCCTTTCATCCAGTAACAGTCTCAAATGGTTACCACAGGCGCACATTACCACAGGAAAACAATGGCATCCACTTCAAATAGGTGAGGATTAACTCTTAAAAAAAATCCATGAATATAAAAATATCAGAAGCCTTGGGCTGTATCAGAGAAAACTGAACCTTGTCCTTATCCACTAAACAAATGAGAATACAAGAGAGCAATGACACTATTAGCCAGTAGAAAAAGAAATATACAAGCAATACTGAGTTCTACTCAAGATGGTCATCTATGGGAGTGAGGCTTGATTTATTTAATTTTCTTTCATTTTTACTTATAGGTTAACTAATTAGGATAGTAATTAATGATCAAATGTAATACATTTTACAATTAAATATTGGATTATGTAGTTTACGTTTACAACTAGCCTTATTTGTATAGGTGGTGTGACTGGTTAAAATGAAATGAATGTAACAAGCGAGACACATCGCTCATCAGGAGGCACCCACACGGAATGAGCGCCCAACACTTTCAAATGCTGATTCTTACTATGTTTTGTTTTGTCCACCTCAGCCTGCTACTGTAGTTTTGCAGTATTGCTGTCCTCCATGACAGATTAAAGCTGATGGATCCACAGTCCAGAAATGGATCTGTAAGCCTTTTTAAGTGTTCTTGTTATTAGACTGTTGAGGGCACAAACTTAATTAACAGGTTGCACAACTTACAATTAGCTTGCATATGTGATTAATGTTTTTTACTCCAGACAATACCCCCTGAATGTTAGCAGGATTCATCATGGCTGTCATCGCACCCCCTTCACTTTTCCAGCAGTTGGAAATCAATGGAAAGACGGGAGCTTTACAATGGTCTTGAGAAGCTGTTATCTAGACAATGTGTAATACCTTACAGCAATTCTAATTTTCAAGAAATAGAGGTTTCTGTATAATATTAATTGTTAAAAAAAAAAAAAAAAAAATCAAAACACCTTGTCAAATGCTATACCTAAAATTTACACTTTTTCTGGACAGTCCCAACAGGCCAGCCACCTAAACTCACACTTTGATGTAGTTTGCTTATCTGATGTTGAGGCAGTAATTAAGTGTCTGGAAAACTCTCCTGGTATGTCATTTATGTATTTCAGAATGAGCAACACTCCATCCTGCTGTTTGGAGAAGATGTAGTTGCCAAGTTTTTGGAGAGGTTAGTCCCAGTTATGTATTTTTCCTCGCCCAAAAACCTAGATGTGGATTAATGGGGTGGTCCTCCTTATTCACTCCATACTGAGATACTCAGAATGCAAAACACAGGATGTAGCAGTATTTATTATATGCAATTTGTCCACAAGTTGGTCCCGTGTTAGCACAGCAGTGACATTATGTTTACTTGGTATTGCAGACATTGGGTTTTTACACATTTTCATACTTTTGTTTATATCTAATTTTGGTGTTTGAATTGCTTCATGTTGGATTTGGAAAGTTCCTCCCTATCTAGGTGGCCGACTACATTCAAACAGAGGGTCATCCAGCAGAGCAAAGCTCTCCCTTCCTCAAGCAACCTTGAAGATCTGATCCAATGCACAAAACTTATGTCACATAAAGAGGAAATGGATGATGACACTGATTGGTCTGTCGTGCAGCCAGAAGCCCATAACTTAACCCTGGCAAGATGGATTCTTGTGTCATGTAATCTCATGTGATGCCACGAATCCAATCTAGTGGCTATCTTATGAACATAATGGAATATTTAGTGACTAGTCAGTGAAATACTTCTCAAGAGATGTGGAGACCAAATCAGAGCTTAAATCAATATTGGACTAGCATTCATCAGATGCAGAGAAATCCAACGCTGAATGAATGTTCCTCTGACGATGTTGGAGAAGATGTGAAAAGTGTTAACTAGTACCTCAGTCAAATTAACTTTAAAAGGTGATAATGCACCAATAGTGTCTTTGAGACCTATTATGCTGCACACAGGTGTCAAAATAGATAAATTGATTACTGCAGCTTTAAAATCTACACCTTAAATGACCACATCACTGTTTATAACCTTTTGATGTTATGGCATTTCCTCTAGCACACACACACACACACACACACACACACACACACACACACACACACACACACACACACAGTTACAGACGGGATGCACAGGAGGCAGCCTAGCACTGAGTTCCCTGCACCAGGATTCCTATATTAGCACTGTCTAAGCTGGGGGTTAAACTATGTTTGTCCACTGAAAAACACTAGAAAATGTAAACGCAAACGGGTTCACTTTAAGTCTAATTACATGGAAGCTGAGGTGGATGTGGCTACGTATCAGTGCTGCAGCAGTGGTTTGCCAGCTGCTAGACATTTATGCAAGTTTCCTCTCATTTTGACAGAGATAACACAAACCCAGTGACTCTTCATTCCTGGTGTGGCTGTGGAGATTAAGTTATTTGTTAATTTCAGAGAGCAGTCAGCAAATTATGATGTAAGTTTTATCCATTTTGCTATGTTGCAGAGTGAGTAGAGAAGACAACTGACCAGGCAACACCAGCCAGGGAATTTCATTAGTGTTTAAGAATAAAGACAGAATAAGGACAGTTGAGCTTTTAAAAAGAACAATAAACAGGTTCCTTATTTAGAATTTTAGATTATTGTTTGCATCTTTCTTGCAATATGGAGTGACAGCATATTCCACTTTTGAAACAGTATTTCCAGAGCTGCAACTAAAATTACCGATCAGGACAAGGCCAAAAACCAATATTGGCTGGCCATGATATTCAGGCCCTCAGAGGCCCCTGCATTGAAAACAAACACAGTTCAGTAGTGGACATCACTGCATGGGTTCAGGAAGACTAATTAGCTAACAGTGACAAAGTTCTCTCTGAAGACAAACAAAATGACCATCACTGCAAATCATGTAATAGGACATAATGCATGACACCGATACTAGATGAGATTGGGCACTGACATCAAATAACATTTGTTTCTTTCCCAATTCTTAAAAATCCGACAGTGCTCTGTAGTTTGGCTGAACACTGAAGCTGTCATAGTGTGTTATACTGTGCTGTCTACATGGACTCAGTCAGCGGTCTCAGTATTTTTCTTTGAGTTTAAAAAGATATTTTACATTCTTTTTAATTAACATAAGACTAAAGTTACAAATTGAAAATGTAGACACTAAATGGATAACTAATGGAAACTAAATGGATAATGGCCTGTCGGGAATGTGCTTCTCTGACCAAACTGTCTCTGTCAAACTCACCTCTATCATGAAGGGTGAAGGTGTCAAACAACAAACAATGCCACTGTTATGTGATTAGATTTGTCATATTTGAACAAAATCTCCCAAGAACCAATCAAAATGCATTTAATTGGAAGTGAATGAAAATAATTTGAATCCAAAGAAGGGAAAGGAAAAAGCATTCAACATTTGACAACAAAATTGCGAATTTTATTTTCCCTGAGCACTTGTTGCTCATGCAGACCACTGAACTGAAAAATTCAGGACTGAAACTGAACTGTGAATGAAAAGTGTAGAATTTAATGATTGAACGTCTTTTAGCATTTTAGTGTTACTTAAACATTTGAGTTTTAGCATTTGGGGGTCCACATTAATTTTTGCCTTTTTTTTTTTTTTTGGTTTTCAGGAGATTTTGCATAGTTATTATGAAACAAATCTAATTCGATAAAATGTTGAGCTCTTTTTTGTTGGACTTCCTGTTTGACAAATAGAGACAACGATAACCCTTACTGCAAGCTGTTGCAGTTGTTAATGACTAGATGCTGTTGAACGTACTGTGGAGTATATTGTTTGGAAGCATATGTTCAGATTGATCAGAATTAAACAACTTCAGTCCAAATTTATTTCCAACAATTTTCAAAGCTAGACTGGCCTTTATTTTCAGCCTAAAATGAGCCTAGCTCATGGTTGCAGTGGGATTAGGTTGGTCTTGGCCTTAGCTAGAGTCACAGGCAGCAATGTTGTATTCAAAAGTCACAGGTTATCAGGTTTTCCCTTGTGATTGTGTTGTTGCTCCCCCATCTAGGATGCATACCTGACCGGAGAGTGACACACCTCAGTGAAGACCCCTGCCATGGCCTTCTGGAAATCAAATGCCCCAACAATGACATCTGCAGAAGTTGTCTGTAAATAATTTGAATTAAGGATGGCTCCTATTCCCCCAGTCCTGGCCATGAATATCACCATCAGAAATTTTATGAACTGAATTTAGATTATATCCAGCCCAGTGCTGTATAAACAGTCAGCCTCTCTGTTCCACTATGACCAGTTCTCTCAGCCTCTCAGTTCCACTGCACTCCTCAAAGTTTTTAAATATTTAGAGCTGGATGAGGCTCTGCAGGTGGAGTGAGTCATTCTGGAGAAGGAGATTGTTGACATTAGCATCTCTCCAGGGGTGGGGCTTGCGGACAGGCAAGCCAGGCAGTTTCTTGGAGCCCCCGACCACTAGGGGGGCCCCGGCCACTTATTGACAACAATGATCACTGATAGGCCTGCGCTTTCAAGGACCTCTGTTGGTCCCTGGACCACACTTTGAGAACCACTAATCTATTGTGGGTGGGGTGGGAGCCCCAGGGATTTCTTGCTTGGAGCCCCAAGAGACCCTAGCAACGCCACTGCATCTCACCATCTTCATGATTCATGATTAGAAAGAGAGAGAGACAACAGTGGTGGTTGAGTAAGCAACAAGAGAGGGAGCAGTGCAAACTAGCACAAAGCAGTGAATCTGTCAAAAATGTCACAGCATAACGGACTGAACCCAAATGCAGACCAAATGACAGAGCTGGTGCAATACAATACATTTATTAACTGAGGTGACTAAACAAAGACTTAGAGGAGGGTGAGGCAGGTGAGGGTCAAAACCACAGTAAAAGTCCAACACGGTAACTAAATCCAAACAAAGGGAGCTGGAGTCCAACAAACAGATGATGAACCAAGTCCATGGAAAACAAAGCAAAGTCCAAAATCACAGAATCACAGAATCACAGGGGAAATGGTCACAATGAGTGATTCACACAAAAGGTCTGAAGACGAACTGGCAAAGACTGGAAATTTTTTTGGAAAATAGATATTTTGGCCCCTCCATTTTCAAAAATAATATCGTGCACACAACATCGTTTTCAAAAATGTTGTTGTTTACATGAACCCGGATAAATACGCCGTCAAGCGCCATCATAACTATGCCAAACCTGTGGGCACAAGTGTAAACATAGATTACTCACATGAATTCTGTGTATGTATGTTTGAGAGAGAAAGAGAGAGAGAGATGTAATTATTGGTCAATCTTCAAGATAAAAATAGCAGTGTAGAAACTGAAAACTTGAGAGGGATGATGACACATAAATGAGGGAGAGAGAAAGAGAAATAATAGACATGGTTGATTGATCTGATTATCACTGTTTTCCAGACAAAGCAGTGCTGAAAAAAGAAGGCCTGTGAACTTGGGCAAATCCTTGAAAAAGAAGACATCATCCTGTATGTGTGTGACAGATAGAAAGAGAATGAGAGGATCATCTGTGTCTTTTGCATTACATTAACTGAGGGCTACATACACAATGTCTTATAAATACCTGCGTATACAGATATTACAAATTGACTAGAATACAAACTAACCTGGCCATAGAACATTAGCCAAAAATATGTTATTGATGTTTTATCATTATCAGATTTACCAAGGGGTTGGGTTGCTTTACTTATTACAAGTGTTCTGAAAGCAGTCCAGCTTACTGCAGGTTTTACTGCATGTCCCTGTTCAATGTCACCAACATCACCACTGTCAGGACCAAAGCGAAAGGGATTGGTGTTTAATGATGTGATTGGGCCAGCCCAATGTCAATCGGGCTGCGGATCAACTGTCTGGTATTATGGACCGGTCAGACCAATATTTAAAATTAAAAAAAAGTGGCCGGCTGTCGGCCAAAATAGCATGTCGGACCACCGGGAAAATGCCTGCTATGCCAGATGGTCAGTCCGTCCCTGGTTTTCCGTGAAAACAACTGTTTGCGTGTAAACGAGAGGCCAATCCGCATGAAAACATATGCCTGTTCCCCCAGTGTAAACGTAGCCTGAGGGGAACACACAGACTTAAATACACTGGGGAGGGAGAAGTAATGAGGTACAGGTGAAAACAACTGGACAATCACACAGGTGGGAAAATACAGGAAGTAAAGCAGAATGTGACACAGGGTAAATATTCAACATATTCAACAAACCAAATACCCAGAAGCATGACAGAATCAGAGAAATACTTTACTTTTTTGTGTGAACGCAGTCATAGCACACGGTCCTCATTGCAGCCACTCTCTGCTGCAAGAGTGTGGAACTGAAAGTGGTTGGTACAATAACAAATGATCATTATGTTGTGGAAGGCGATGTAATCTAGTATCATCTAGTCATATTGTATAAGTTTCTAAAAAAGTATTGACAAGAAGGTGACATCTGCTCACATTGTATAGTTTTTTTTTTCCTTTTTAAAATACTACTACCTACACTACATTTAAACTTATTAGATAGAGCAAAAACACAGCAAAATGTATGGACAGAAGTGGAATGCCCCTTAACTGCAAATCTGCACTGTCAAAGATCAGAGATGCCATCGCTATAAAGGTTACACAGGAATGCAAAAAATCAGCGTGTCTGTCCTTTCAGCCACTTTGCTGAATTTGTTTTTTCAGCACATTCCTTTAGCACTGCTTTGTAGCATACCAGCTTGCTTGTATCCCTTGCCTTCCCTTGTTCACTTGCCTCAAATGCAAAGTATTTCCAAACGGTACTTTTGTTCATCAACCAAAAGCAGTTGTGGAGGCTCTGCACTTATCATCTTTAAAGAGCTAACACCATAACAAAAGCAACAATATACCATGGGCTGTTGTGAGATATATTCAGCTAGTGCAAATGTGATGAGACGAGAAGACAACAGCACTGTGAGTGAGAGGGAAAAGGCAGGACTATGTGGGCACTGCAGCAGTTTATGTGTCAACTGGCTGTCAGAGACAAGAAAGCTCATCTAGTATCAGTGCATCAACACAATGAAAAGAGATTGAATCCATTTCTAATATTCAGAATCAATGTGTTCTGAAAAATCGATATATTTTACTACACATTTTGCATTAATGTTTTGAGTAGGTGTATTTGTGTGTAAGCTGATGGGAAGGGTGAGAGAAACTGCAAGAGGCAGTTTAACTGTAAAATTCGCTCACAGGCCTGAAATATGACCACAGAAATAGATTCTGCTGTATTCAATTCCACGTCATTGTTCACTTCACATTATTCTTATTTTTTCTCAACATCTCTCTCCCTCTCTGCATGAACAATAATTATATCTGGAGTACCACAAACTGAGCATCAAGCACTTGTCACGGCTGAGAAGGTCCACAGAGAAATGCAGACTATGGCAAATTACCTGAAGTTTGCACCAGAGAGGAGGAGGAGGTTTTTTTCAGGGGTTATTTGTCTTTTGATGTTGGTATTAAACAGTTTCAATTTTTGTTTTAACATCATTCGGCCATTCAAAGGGGGGAAAAGTCACGATTTAGCTGTTGTCATGAGTTTTTCCACACTCCATTTTGTTAAAATTGAATAGAGAGCTGGACCCAAAAGCAGAACACAGAAACTGGAGGTTAGGATTAAGAAAGGATTTATTGTAGTGGATGTCACATTAGGCAGGAGAAGTGATCCATCCAGGCCTGGGTGAGAGCGGGCCACCAGGAGGACAGGTGGGAGACAGGTGGTGGATTGGCACTGGGGAGGCGAGGCAGGCAGGCAGGCAGATACAGAGTAATGTTATCCTGAGATACGAGGAGAAACAAATTCAGGACAATACCATGAACTCAGCTCAAGGATTTCCTGTGGACATGACATATGTAATAGCAGGAGAGTACAACGATCAGGCAAAGACTGCTGAGGAGAACCAGGTAGTTATCTTGTGGTGGACGATGACTGGATGGATTGCAGCTGTGACAGCTGATTGGCAACAGGAATCAGGTATCGGTGATCAGTTGATGGAGGAGGAAGCACCCAGTCCAGGCGTGCGCACACACTAGAGAGGACAAACACGACACAAACAGTGACACAAGGGGAGAGAGGCGCAGTCAACACTGAGCACAACCTCCTTTTTGTTTATTTTGTCACTTTTTTCTTCTAATAAAGTCATTTGTGTTTTCATTTTTCACTCTTATACATAGTGCTTTTTTTCTCCCATATAATGTGGAGCATCCCACATCTGTGCTGCAGATAGAACAGGTTGGAAGTCTATGTCTGTGAGAGTACATCTTTCCATTTCTGAAAGATTTATTGAAACAGCTGCTTTCCCTCATATTTATTCAGGAAGGTGTCATAATCTCTTTTTCCAGGGAGTCTCACTTGATCACAGTCAAGCGTTACTAGTTATGAGTTATTGAGAGGTGTTATTTTTGTGTATTTGGTATAGGGATAGTAGTATTGCAAGTTATGTGCAGGAAGTTGCGTGCACACAATCAAAACTTAATGCACTGAAAACTGAACGTGTCAATCATTCACTCAGTTAGTATTGTCATGTTGATCCTATTGCTACTAGCTTATGATATAATTAAATGCCCAATGATGTAGTGTGCAGAATGAGAAAAGGCAAAATGCAGTCTGTAGTTCATTCAATGTTGAAAAGTGAGATGTTGAAACAAAGTTTTACGTAGTTGGCTAAAGTAGGCAAATTAGCTAAGTATTTATCTTTGTAATTATCTTTATGTGATCTTTGTAAAGAATTCTTCTGTGATTGTCTGAAGCATTTCAAGTAATTATTAAGTAAAGCTGTTTCAAGTGATTTCATGTACTGATATACAGATTGCCTTATCCACTGTCCTGCATTTTGCAGTGTCCAGGCAAGAAAACTCTTCTGTCTCCTTATTAGGGTCACATAGGGTTAGTGCCCATCAAACTAGGCACTGGACAATAACAAGGAAATGCCCTTGGTCACCAATCCATCTCAGAAATTAAATTTTACAAAACTGTGAATCAAAATGATTTAGATTTGTGAATTTCCTGTTCAAATCTGTCATTTCTTTGTCAGCGTAAACATCCCACAGGACTATGACTGATTACAAAATAAATAAACCTTCACATTCTCTCTATATGAAGTCTCAATTTGGCCCTTTTTCGAGTGGTTTCCCTGTGGTGAACTGCATCCTCTAATTGAGAAATGGTAGCATAAGAAGTGACACAATGATGGCTGACAACAGATCATTAATGAGGAAACCCTTATCTGTCATAACCTCATCCCCTCTTCAAGCAGTGACAAGATACCAGACTGTTATGTCCTTGTGAGAAATTGAGCCCTCATGTAGACTGCTCAAAAATGTAATTTCTCCAGAGGGGCTCACATCAATCAACCTTTTTAAAAGTGGGGTGGGTCATTCTGGCGAAAGGTTGTTGATTGACTCAACAGTCAAACAAATACAGCCATGCCTTATAATGCCTTATAATGCCTTATATAATATAAACTCAGCCAGGGTACAAACACCAGATTTTCTTCAGCACATACAGAACAGATCCAGTAGACCGTGAGGAAGCATTTGCTGAATCTAAGAAAAAGTGTATTGGATTAGAATGACTCACCTCATCTTTAAAGTTGTGGACCTTTTGCTGTTTGACTAGATCTCAGAATTTACCACCTTATATCTGGCCCACTCAATGAAGATCTCAGTATAGTCTAAAATAACCCTATTTCTTGGATAGATGCTTTTGTACCACTGTGCACTGTGGCATCATTTCATTTACAGCAGATCTGTGGAGCCATAAAGGCAATGAAACAAACATGAAAAACAGGCAATTAAAATGCCCATACTATTATTGCTTAACTAAGACTGAGACATGAAAAAGCTGTCCCAGTGATTCCTCACGCCTTAGAGCCCCCGTGGGTCATGTGCTGCAGAGCCTGGTCCCATGTCATCAGTTTCCGCTCCTGACTTCACCTCAGCATGCTCTCTGCAGAGTCAAGAAGACTGCTCTTAGCATGTCATAGTCATACAAAACAAAACACACAAACTTAGTGACACAGATGTGTTTACTTTTTTCCCTCAGTATCAAGCAAAGTGAAATCATAGACACAACCCAGATCCTCAAATACTGACAATGTTTTGCCACGTACCTCGGCATCACATACAGAAGCACAAGTTAACCTTTAGCATCTGTATGAGACTCCTGTCAGAAAGCTCTTATGTATCGAAGTTAAAGTAAGTCATCGTTGACTTTTGGTTTCAAACATGACACAAACATCGGCCTCCAGGGTGAAAGTCCTGTGTTTGACACACACATCCACCCCGACCTCCTCCCTCTGGGACCTCGCTCTTTATAGTATGTCACCTTGCTCTAAGTGTCTAAGTGTTTTTTGGTCCATGAAAACAGCTGAGGGGCATTTCCTGGAAGCAGGCATGTCTTACCATCCTCTTCATGCCGCACAAAAAAAAATCACTGCCAAAGTGCTTCACACATATTTTTGTGTTGGATGTAATCTGTATGATTGTACAGAAATATGTATTCCAGTGAGTATAATGTCACATAATGTTACTGACTTAAGCAGAAAATTTCAGGTGAAGAGACACAGAGGCATTACTGTTAGACCGCAAGCTTGATAACATCCAGTGCTTAAACAAACATGTCCAAGGTGTGCGTTGATATCCATCCATCCATCCATTATCTATACCCGACTATCCCTTTCGGGGTTGCGGGGGGGCTGGAGCCTATCCCAGCTGTCATTGGGCGAAAGGCGGGGTACACCCTGAACCGGTCACTAGTCCATTGCAGGGCAACATATAGAGACAGACACTCATACCTAAGGACAATTTTGAGTCACCAATTAACCTAAGGAGCATGTTTTTGGTCTGTGGGAGGAGGCCGGAGTGCCCGGAGAGAACCCACGCATGCACAGGAAGAACATGCAAACTTCACACAGAAAGGCTTGAACCGGTGACCTTCTTGCTGTGAGGCACGCACACTACCTTCTGCACCACCGTGCCGCCTGTGTGTTGATATTTCAGACTTAATTTACGCCTTTCCTCTCCTTTTGTGTAACACAATCAAATCATAATATTAGGTAGGAAGTCGAATGCTACCATTAGCTGTTGCCTAACAGTAGCTAATGGCTTGTCAAATATTGTGGAGATCTGCAGTTTCCCCCTCCTTTTCTTGTTGTGTCTTTGTGTTTCCCTCTGTCTCCTGTCTGTCTCTTCCCTCTCTGTCTGTTGTGTGGGTATGTTTCTCTGCAGGGAGTGGCTGGCAGGTCAGTTCTGGCCTCCTCCTCTCCTGAGCACACCTGCTTTTCTATCAGGCAATCAAGACTCACCTGCTGCCACAGTATGTAAACACCAGTCTTCCACCCAGTATTCATCGACTAGACAGACAGTTCATCTACGTGATAATGACTAAGACTTTGTGAAGAATCACTGAAGTATTTTTGATACCTTTCTCCTGTCTGCTTACCTGTCTTCCTGACTCCTGTTTGTTGTGCTCAGGTGCCAAATTGTTGCCTGCTTCAGCCCATGCCCTCACCTCATGAGTTACTGGATATGGACACTCTTCTGGGCTGTTCATTCCTAGTCATCTCTCCAGTCTTTGTGTGGATCACCTTCGTATGTTGTACATCCTCTGAAATACCCATTAAAATCTGTTGACTTTTTCACTAAACTCCTGCTGAGTTTAGCATGTGGGTCCGTTTGCCAAGGACGTTTTGTACAGTTTGTTTGGTGTGTTAGTCAGCAGGATTATGGAAAAACTACTGGCCTGATCTTCATGAAACTTGGAACAGTGTAGCATGAGGCCAGGAAGAACACATTAAATTTTGGGGTGGCATGAATCACAAGGTGGATACACAAATGTTTCACTTTTGTTAATTTTGCAGAATAAATATCATGCCATCTTAAAATCCAGTAGATAGTAGAAACCAATCACAGGTAACTGTAGAAATAAGATGACTCCATATCACAAACCAAATTCACAGGTACCAGTAATCCTCTGGAGTAGCCCTCCTATGTGGCATCTCAAGTTAGATGAACAGTGGTTATGGGAGTGTTTCATGGGAAAACTGATATAATTGTTACATCAACACAATTATAACACTTGATTCTCAAACTAAGGTGTGGCCATAGAAATGTGAAAAATACAAACATATCATGCAACTAATTGTATACACCCATCCAAATGTGAAATTCTCATAGTTTTTGGAAATAGAGTGGCTGCATTTGTAGATTTGCATATCATAGAAGAGTGGACTCTTGGCCTTGGTGAGGCCTTTCAAGTTAGTCACTGCATCATAGTTGTATCTGTGGTTTTCATGGTCTTTCAGCAGGTTTTAACCAGTCACCATACATCATAACAGGGCTCACAATGAATGGTGCTTCAGTTCCCAATGAGGGGAGCTCCACTGCTAAAAGCTGTTGATTCCTTCAGTGAAACTGTCGAGTCAGTAAATTCAGGTTCACTTTGGGGACTTATTATCAATGATTCATCTGTTTTTGTACTGAACACCTCTTGCACAACAGTATATTGTGACAAAGTCAACATTTTTGAGCAACTATTCCTTCAAACTGCAGTGGGATTATTTGATCAATTATATTTGTTGCTGTAAACTGACTCCCAAGCCAAGTTTATAATTGACAGTAGCACCTTGGCAGCTACACATTTAACTTTGTGCAAAATACCAATCAAAAGTGAAGAAGACACTGTAAGAGGCAACATGCCCACAGATTTCCCGAAACTGGTTTCACAATGTAAAAAGCAGGGTTGTTTTTCTATTTTGCCCTCCCACCTCTCTCCCTCCCTCAATCTAGCTGTGTCTCTCATCCTCCTGATGAGTGACATATGGATTGCACATGGATCTGTGCACATCATTACTGCTGATAGAGTGACAGACAAAAAGAAATTGAGTAAAAATAAGAGAGAGCCTTTAGCTCTTTAAAGTGCCTCTATTTTAATGTAATGTCAAGCATGCTACTTAGTAACAACAGCAGTCTCTTGGCAATGACAACTCTCTCTCTGCCTATATTCCTCTTACTCTCTTCCGCTCCAAAGTGACTAAAACTGCCAGTTTTAGTCACTCAACAGTCTCGCCTAGCTGACAAATTCTACTTGTTAAAACACTGATGATTAATTCTCACATGATACAAAACAAGAGATGGAGCCAGAAATAGCAACAGTCATTCCCTTCACATCTTAGATTATAATTAAAATTCATTTCACTTCACTCCTTATACATTGACCATAGGGGATGTTAATGAGTAAAGTCAACTAAAGTCATTTTAAGCTTCTATCATGGTGACATAACTCGTAATATTGTCCAAGTACCATCAGAAGGATAGGATAAGCATTTCAAGGTAAGTATGATTAAAAGCTCTTTTAATAGGGTTTTGTTTCTCCAGGTAACTATTTTTTGAGCCCCCTGAACCTCCCCAGCCAGCCAGGTCAGACTGTGGCTTAGTTCCAGAACACTCCACTGTGCCCTGGCACCAGAGGACCAAATGTGAGTCAGCTCTGGCTCATATATGACTGTGCTAGATTTGGCTAGGATTTCGTGGTGCAGACTTGGATCAGTTTGGATTGAAAATCATTGGCAGTGAGCACCACCTGGGCCAGATTTGGCCAGTTTCAACACCCAGAATCAGATAAGAGTACTTAAGTTGATTCCGATGTGTAAGTGAAGTTAAACATTGACATCAGTTAACTTGCCATGGGCAGTGTTATTTAGCCTGTAACAATAGGCATCTATGGCTCTAGAGGAGCCTTCCAAAGTATGACAAAATAACCCCTGAAGATGTCATCAGGGTTTTTTCAGTTTGGGTTTGAAAACTAGTAATTGTTAACAGGCAGTCTGTGTTGTCTTCCACACGCCTGAGTTGTGGTGTTGTGTGGATTTTGAAAGATAAGCAGAGTTTATCTGAGTTCACCAAAAGACTTGCAAAGTGGATGCGCTCCTTCGGGCCCTCCGTTGCAGAGGTGAAATTAATTTTCATTTTCACCATAGACAGCTGGAGCACTTGCACATCTTGGGTAAACAGGAAACTCTCTTGTTTTATTGTCAGAACAAAGGATGAACAGCTACATTAGAAAACATCTGGTTATAATGTCTAAATATCTCAGAACTCAATGTGAGAATTAAGGTGCATTTTGGTATAAAACCTCAATTATAGTGCTTAAAAACAAGCAGAATCTCCAGTTTAAATTAACTCACTCTCCTGATTTTGGGTCAATTTTTGATGAAGTCTATGGTCTGTGTCTGTGTGTCATCTCTACTAGCAATTTAGGACAAGTAATGCAGTGAACAATCCTTTGAATCTGTGTCTGACATGTTGCCCAACTTTATGGAACTTTAGTACTGCATTTCTAAGTACCCCTTTAATCACAAGTCGGACATGAGTCTGGCAACCAGACATGCTGGACTTGGGCCAAGCCATTTTGGCTACCTGGGTTAAGAGTAAACCATATCTTAATTCAAGTGCTAACCCTATACCGCCCCTTCAAGAAGTAATTTGCAAAATATGTCACCATGTCTAAGTTTAAATTAGTTCTCACAAGAATAGGAAAACAAACAAACACACATCCACTCTTTAGAGTTAAGGCCAGTGTTACTCACCTACCCTGCGGCTAACAATGAGAGGTAAGCAGAATCTATGAAACAAATGTAAACAGCTATTTATATGCAACAGAGAAATAACCAAGCTCTGACAAAGAGCTGTGTGCTGAGTGCTTCCGCCTACCACCATCAGCCACTGCTCTGCCACTACTTCTACTCCTTTCTCTCTCTCTCTCTCTTCTTTTTTTATCCAATGCACCATGAGTTCAACTTCTTTGACTTCTCTTTGTCTGCTTTCTCCCTCCCGCCTCCACACTTTCGTACTCTCTCCTTCATTCCTTGTCTCTGTTCCTGCCTGGTATGATGGCAAACGGGCTTCATGTGGTTTTGTGCTGCTAAATACAGCTTTCACTTCGTCACACTCACACACACGCACACACACACACACACACACACACACACACACACACACACACACACACACACACACACACACACACACGCAGACACATTCATCCATGCACACCATCACACTCTCATTGGGTATCACAAACTGCTTCCATCCAAATATAGTTTCTGTAACTTGTGACATATCAAATTAGAAAGTTTGAGTTGGTGCATCTTCTCACCACTCACAACCTGCTTGAAGAAGATTTTATTAGAAACACAGCAACAGAAACAATTTGGTTGAATAAATAATGCCAAAGTAGCTTCCAGAACCTATTAATCCCGACATACATTTTAAACATAGACTTTTCCATTTACTAAAATCACTGTATTCATCTATATCCACACTTTTTGACAGTGTTATGTATTTTCTGTCCTAGCTTTTTATTGAAGCTAAAATTATTTTCACTCTGAGCAACACATTTAACCAACATACAACCTAAAGCTATATCTCTGCTTTATGTTCGAATTTTTAAGCAGAACTTTTAAATAAAGTTACGTGAATATGAACAATGACTGACTGCAGAATATACATTTAAAATGCAGAAATAGTGAAAGTAATGACAATTTTAAAACATTTTAGAAAGTATGATTATGCTCTAAGGTGAGGCATACAGTCTCCAACCTCTGTAAGCCAACCAAGACGTTCTGGTAATGGTAAGTGGCAAGCAGTGAGAATTGATATCAAGTAAAATGGGAAGATGGAGGTAAATACAAGAGAAAATCACTTGACATATGCTGAAAATGGTAACTAATCTTTGTGTGTCTCTGTGACTCTCTTTGCCTGTCTCTCCCTCTTTTTCCGTCTCTTAGTCTTGTGTGGGCGTACTATTGTCTGGAAAAAGGCTGTCACTCAATAGTCTACAGAAAGACAGCAGACACACACACAGTCTCACACCCTTAAAATATTCACTGCCACACACACACACACACACACACACACACACACACACACACACACACACACACACACACACACCGCCAAAGACAAAGACAAATATTGCTATTTCCAAGTAGCTGCCACTCAGGGAAGCATATATCACCACCAAAAGCACTAGAAGATGATTCATACTCAACAACAGGCTTTTAGGCTCAACAGTAGCCATTGTCCTCCAGCCACAGCTGTATCTGCCGATGAGGGGGGAAAGACAATTTTGCAACAATGTCATTTTTATCTGCACTCTAGTGAGACCTCACACATAAGGAAAAAATGAAAATGACTTAGTGATCAAACTGAAATGAGGGACAATGGGACAACAAATGGGAAGTGAGAAGGGAAGGGCGAGGGCTGGGAGGAGATTAATGGATGCATTTTAGCCAATCAGCTTCTTCTCTGACCCTCATCCATGACGGCAAGTTATGCTATTCAGATGCTATTCAGGACACGTAATTTAGTGCATGATGGCTGGCTGGCTGGCTGGCTGGCTGACATTCTGATGTCCTGTCAGTGCTATGCTGAAAAAAGAAGAAATTGTAAATAGTAAAAAGAAAAAACAACAAAAAAGTATACTGTGCAATTATCTTTAAGAATTAAACTATAGAAAATGTAAAATATGTATGGCATAGTACAAAAACAGATAAAAACTGAGGTGGGTGCAGAGAGTCTGGAAATTGCTTATACAGTGCTTTCTTGGTGTTCTCTATGTCAAATGCATCAAATCATGTCAACCCACAGTTGAGTACCTGAGTCCTACAGGGTCCTGATGCTGCAGTCAGTGACATCATTTCCACTGGGGATTGAGGGGTGGAGGAGAGGCGAGCATACCGCTCTCACTTTCAAAATCATACTTTTGTCCCCCCTTATTTTTAGTCTTGCTTCAGGTTCCTTTTCATGCTTTCTGTAGTCACAATTCCATTGATGTATTTTATGCATATTTTGAAGTATCTCATTAGAAAAAAATTGAATAAATAAGAAACGTCCTCAATTTCAGCAAAAAGTACTCACACTTGCTTGAAGTGGTTTTTGCCATTTTTGAGAAAGAGTTAACGCACTTAATGAGAGACGGGAACACCTTTTTGGAATACATTCCTAAGTGGAAATCATTCAACTCACACCTTAGTCTGAGAGAAGGATCTCCTTATCGCTCCACGCAGATCTGAAGTAAGCTCTCTCACAGTCATACATGAAGCAAACAGAATGCCATATTTAGGTTGTGTTTTCTACATGTTTTTTCACAGTTTGTGGTTTGAATGGTTATCTTTTAATTATGTCATCTTCTTGTGTTCTGCAACAGTTTTCCAACAAGAGAACTGGCCCCACCTGTTGCTTATTCTGATGAACTCATGACTGGAAAAAGGGAGCGGACAGAAACAAGCTAGGATGCTTTTGAGTTTTAGTTTATTTGATTCCTGCTTTACCTTAAAAGCGTTTCTCCTCATGTTGTTTTTTGTTTTGCTTCCTGCCTTTATCTCCTTCCATGTGATTGCAGATTAGTTTCACCTATTGTTTTACCCCTGCCCTCTCCTGCAGTTTGTGCCTGCCTGCTTGGTTTTGTTTGGATTAAGCTTTGGTTCGCTTTTTGTTCTACAAAAAGCTGCCTGTGCTATACTTTAAAATCTAATTTAGCAAAATAATGTTTTTTTTTTTTAATTCTGCATACTTAATTATTTTCAAGCTATATTAATTCTTGAATAAAAAGTCCATATCAAAACATTCCTGAGCAAGTAGTAGTGATATTTTTTTTCCTCTCAAACAAAGACTGATTGCTCAAGCTCCTCTGACTGACAGTTTGTTTATCAGTGAAATCACCTGGTGAAGTGTTTGGTGTGTTAGTTGGAAGGACAACCTGCACGGGCAGCTTTTTTAGCTGCAAATGGACTCTAGATATACAGTAAAAGATGTTGATCTCCTGATTTTGTACATGGTTGTGGGTGAATGTGGGTGGTTGTGTGTATATCTTTGTGCAAGTATATGTGTGGCTTTGTATGAGTCTGATTGCATGTGAATTTGTGTATGTCAAAACACTCATGAACACAAACCAGACACCCAGCATCTTAATTTTTGTTAAGTGTGCCTGTAATTGACTGCCCTGCAACAGCGTTGCAGGGTTGTTTAAAGTCACACAAGGGACAGGTAAAAAGGGCACGTCCTGCTTGTGCTCCTTCACCTGCACCAGTTTTATATTCTTCTTTGTGAAACTGTGATAAATAAATCTCTCACGCATTAAATGACTGAAATGTACATATGCAAGAGTTCAAGAGACGTACTGTGGCCAACAAGGGTAAATGCCCTGCAAAAGTCCAAAACATTTCCACTGGGAAAAACCTGCTGCAGCTTCAGAACGATGTCAATTCAAAAGCACATACAGAAATCCAGAACAAATACAACAGAAACGTGCTGCGGAAAGTCAAAACAAACACATTAAAAGCAACCGTGCTGCAAATGCAGAAATGATGCTAAGGCCAAATGTAATGTTTACTTAACTTTTTTAATAAACTTTTTAAAAACTTTACTTCATCTATATAAAACAAGAGTTGGAGTTTCTGATGTTCTAAAAGGGAATAAGCTTTGGAAGAAACTGGAAGAAATGGAAGCCACTGATATCAAGACAAGGAAGCTCCTTACGATGCAGCGTGCTGAGGCTATACACTGAGCGGAAGACAGGAGGCCGCGGACTAGTGAGCGTCAGAGCCACTATCCAGGAGGAAACAGCAAGCCTCTGGGAGTACATCAGGAAGATGGCCCCCAGTAATGACCTGCTGAGTGAATGCCTCAGGCAGCAGAAGCCCAGTAAGGAGGAGCCGGAAGGATTGTCATGGACAGACAAGCCCCTGCATGGCATGTACCATCGACAGCTTGAGGAAGTAGCTGACATAGCAAGAACATACCAGTGGCTGGAAAAGGCTGAACTGAAAGACAGCACAGAAGCACTGATCATGGCTGCACAAGAGCAAGCCTTGAACACAAGGTCAATAGAGGCCCGGATCTACCACAGCAGACCCCAGGTGCAGGCTGTGCAAAGATGCCCCTGAGACAATCCAGCACATAACAGTGGGGTGTAAGATGCTGGCAAGGAAGGCATACATTCAATCTCCACAGAACAGAACATCAGAAACTCCAACTCAGATTTTTCTATTAATAAACATGAATTTGATATTTGTCCATGATCATGATAATATTTATCGTGACATATTTGTTTTGGGAGGTCATCTTTCTAAATTAGAATTTGTTGCAAGTCAAATGGTGGGAGGTTTCCTATTTATTTATTTATTCAACCAGTTATGTAAATCTTGCCAAAATGATTTAGTGACTGAACATCAATAAAAAACATGGCAACAAAAACAAACACTCTTGCCTGGTCTGTCCTGGGTTGAAAAATCAGCTGTTCCACTTAGTGCTCCGCCCAGAGGCCTGGAGCACCTTCATTCTGTTATGTGGAAATGCAGTGTTTTTCTCTTGAATTTGTTTACAGAGTTTACGTGTTTTAGACTTTTTACTATTTCTGTATTTGCAGTGTTGTTGCTTTTAATGTATTTCTTTTTGCTTCCTGCAGCACATTTTTTTTATTTGCGGCATGTTTCCGTTGTGCCTAAATAACAGCCCAGGTGTCTGAGGAGACAGCACACAACTTGCACTTTCACTCAATTGAATCATTTGAACCCTGCAAATGCAATGAAAAATTCACTTTCACTTTCGTTTAAAATTAAAATTTTTAAATTTCATTTTGAAAATAGAACTTTAGTGACCAGATCGATTAGTAGTGTTCATACATGTTAAAAGTGTGAACTTAACAATAGTTTAGCTACATATGCACACAAAAATGTACATTTAAAAAACAGCTAAAGTAGTATAGAATTTCTACACATTTGTATTCCATTTTAGAATACAAAATGTGAGAAATGTGCTTTCAGTTGATATGAAATAGGCTGCTAATGGACCCAATAAGAAAGCATAGTGAGAAGAACAGCAAAGATTACTGGACCCCTTCAGCGAGGCTTTCCAACAACTGTGCTTATGCACCATGCAAGCACGGCTGTGGCAACCTAAAACTGTCAATCAAGCCGTCATCACACTAATATTTCAATCATAAATATTAAGCAAAAATGCTTCACCTTAAGGTTACGTCTCTCACATTATTTCTTGCCCACCTCATTGTTTCAACTGCTGCAATCTCCCCTTAAACTGTGCATATTCTGGTCTGGATGTGTATGTGTGAGTTGCGTACACTCACTCAGTCAATTGACAGTCAAAACAGTCCAGAAAACTAAAATGATGTCAGTCAGCTGGTAACAAAAAGTCATCAGGTGTGGAGCAGCAAGTGAAAATCAATTGATCACAGGACAGCTGTATGAACAAGGCATCTGAGGTATGAATGGATGACTCACATATTAAATCACAACATGTATCCTAATTATTGTTGTTGAGAGTTGTATAAACAGGAAAATTGCTTTCTATGGCACTTATGCTTTTTGTTGCCCTTCTACTTTATCCTAATAATAACATTTTATTATTTTCATGCTCCAACATGCAATTTCTCATTTATTGGTGCAGCTATTTTGGAAAAAGTTAGTGCTTAATAATCTGATTTCTTTGAAATTAAGCCTATAAATAATGAATGACACAGATATTCAATTACATGACATTTATACTGGTCAATATGATGCATGGATTGGAAAATGCTTTCTGTCTGACTTATATTCATTGCAGTTCTCTTGTGAGTTATTTTCATGAGCCAACATGCAATTTCTCATTGATGGTAGAAGTATCTTAGGCCTGCTTTAATGATGTCCAATAATAAATCCAAAAGTAGCCTAGATATGCACGGGTTGAGTTGTACTGATGGCAGAAAAAAATTACCCAGCCCCCTTGAGGTCTCATTTGAATGACGGTAGCCCACTACCCAAAATGAGTTTGATATCCATGCTCTAGACTCAATTAGAATAGATTTTGAAAATACACTTGTGCCTTCATTAACAGATAGCTGAGCTGAGTCAAATTTCTCCCTGCAAATGTAAGTTGCTAATTCTACCAGCCTTACAGTGTTTGCCTGCAGCTAATCAGCCTACACATGTATCGTCACAGTTTCACATTTTGAAATTAATCAATGGAATAGCCAGTGAAAAATGTCTAAGAAAATATTTGTTTGTTGTAACACTGTATGAACCTTATTTCTGAAGTAAATGTAAAAGCAAAGTAATAGCAAATATCCAAATGAATGCTCATGCAGTCTCATCTTCCTTTCTGCCAGAGATCAACTCGGCTTTGCACTTTTGTCTCTCATCCAGGGATCCTTGGATCTGCGCTGTTAACTGATTATTTCAAACATGGCCTTAGACTCGCCTGGCAACACAGACTTACTTGGCTTCACTGAGTTCCTAACTTTCATTTTAAATAACTGAATAAATACTCAAACTATATTAAGTGGGTAGAAAAAAGAACAAGCTAACATTTAAATTTGATATATTATCCACAATCCTCTTTCAATGTCTTTTCAAAACAAAAGTGTCCCTATTTTGTCTAGAGACCCCACAATATGAGAAAAGATCACGTTGTTTGGCTTACCTTATGTTGTCAATGTTCTTGTTTTTCATGATTGTGCTTGTTAACATGGCACCACTGAAAATGTCTGAATTTGCTCTTCTGTCAAAGTTGTGATTTAAGTTTTTAGTTTACTTACAAGTTTCTCTGCGTGTGAACCCCTTTCGCTTACAGCGGCCACAAATTTTTCTAGGTGTCAGAGCTGCTACATCACGCGACTAAGTGACATGAGTGTACTCAAAAAATCTTAAAAAATCATCATTGAACTATTGGTGTTTACTCACATGTTCAGCAACATTTAAATAAAACCACATTAATGATTAAGAATATGGAAAACGTAAATTCTTTAAAGTCAGTGACAGATTTTAATTATTGTCTTTGTAATAGCTACAGGTTGGTAATACTGTTCAGGTTTACACTGTGGGACTGATAATCTTAGGAAGTTCATACTGGCTATTTTGGATTGCTCCTGGCTGCCATGCTGAACTTAGCATGGAGCCTGTTAGCCAGCTCCTGAGTCAGCAAGCCACTGGCCCACTAGCCTCCTGCCATGTCCCGTTCCTGAGTTGTTTAGCTTCTTGCCTGATCCACCTCCGACACTTCCTGGGAGTTTCCTTTCTGGGGGACACGGCTAGCTTTCAAGACGGCCCCTACTAGAAAGCAAGGCTCCCAGAGACACTGAAGCTCCCTGTCTTCTGGCTGTCAGTCATCCAGCTGCCTGGTCTCTTTTCTGCTGGACCTTGCTCTAGAGTCAGACAGCCTCCAGACTGCCCCCCAGAGGACTCCAGTTTCAGGGCCATCCTCCAGAGCAACCCAGACTGTATGGTTGTCCTCCTGTCAGAGCTCGCAAGCAGTTCCACCCATGTGTACCGGTGGACTGGACTGGTCTTCTGTACTGTCTATGTCTAGTTCTCAGGCCTGCCTTAAGTTTTCAGCTCTGCCCCTGTCGAGCCTTTCATTCTACAGCTGCCAGGCTACTTACCAGTTCGGTATTTGTGCCCTTGCCTGCTCCTTCAGTTTTTGCCTGCCTGCTTGGTTTGTTTGGAGTCAGCTTTCGTTGTGAAAGCTCGCTTTTTGTTGTCCAGCCTGCCTGAGTGTCCTGCATTTGAATGTTTTTGAACTGCCAAACATGACACAAGCATTCATTCTAATTTTCTGATCTGTTAAAAGTTGTGATACATTGGGATGGGAACCCAGCTTCTTAATATTCACTGCACATTCACTCATTGTCCTGCTACTGTAGTCCAGAAAAGAGAAGGTCTAAGCAGACAAAAATGTTCATACACTCTAAGACACTTCATTTATCACCATTCGCTCAAAGCAATATACTTAACAGGCAGTAGTGAGTGGTGCAAGTCTCTTTTTTTTTTTCCTCCAAGATTTACCATTCAGGCTAGATCTGGGGCTATATGCAGCCTGAAAGGAATTCCTGCAGACAGTGTTTAGGCTGAAAAAAAGAGAAGCCATCCATAGATTTCAGGTAAGGAAAATAATTCCAATCGAAGGCAATTTTTTATAAATATATAGTTAAGTTATAGGTGAACAACACTGCATCTATCAGAAAGTATTAGGTATCTCTACATTGAACAATGATTTTAAGAGGGGTTACAATACAATATTACTTAAGTGAAAAAGACCTATGAGAACTCTAACTTGACAAAACTTACACTGTCTCCGTCGTTGCTTCCCTTTAAACTTTCATGTAAAAGACTCATCAATCCTACCTCTCTTCCATCACCTTCAGCTGTCCCAGCCAGTCATCAAAGAACAGACTGCCTTTTTTTGCCTTGTCTTACCTCAGTCTCAATCATCCATACATCCTTTTATCCCCACACTCCTGCGGGCCAAAGCTACCCACAGAGAGCTTGCTCAACATCTGTTGCCAAGCTGTTGTCGAGGTGTACAGTTTCTGTGGTTGCCTGCGTGGGCCTCATTATGCTGTGTCCTGTATAAACAGGCAGCTGTTGCCGTCCCAGATGGCCATCTCCACTCTGTTGCTATTACAGAGACTGTTAGGCCATTAAAGATTAGTGGAGCACACCAGAGTTCACACTAAATAACAGAGTGGCATATCATGCAAATATGAAGCTGGATTTGTGCCATTAATCTAAAGAACCCTGCCTGTCCAACTGCTGTACATACACTAGCTTTAGTATATTTATGCATTCAGACAACTTTGTTTCATTCTTCTCTTTGACATGCCTGAACATAGATGGGATTTTGAAGCATGAACAGCACTTATGCTGAGTCCACTCAAAAGGACTCCGCTCAGACAGTGGAGGCTTTCCTTGGGAGCTGGCAACCTTGGTGGTTTATATAGAAGGTGTTTGTCTGTGGTAAATTTAAATGTTTCCAAGAATAAATCTGTCAAAATGGTTGTATTTTCCCAGTAGAAGAATGGAACTGTAGCTTTACCCCTGTAACCAATATGTGTTACATACATCTTGGGGGGGGGTGATCATATGAGAATTGTGACTGTTGTCCCGTGCAATCCTGAATTGCTACACAGATTCCAAAAAATGGTGCAATGGCAACGTTATGTTGACCAAACAGAAAGGGTACGACTGTGCTGCAAGGGCACAGTGCAGCACCCACATGATACACTTGGAGTTCATCTTCAATAAAGGTGTTTAAGCTCATTTTGGATTAAAAATGTAGAGGAATAATTTGACATTTGCTATGTTTTCTTGCCAAGAGTAACCTCTTTCATGTCTGAATAATATGAACTGTCCAATAACACTCTTTGATGTCTTTCTTTGATGAACAACATCAAAGACAGTTAGCCAGCAGCCAGTTAGCTTAGCGAAGCACAAAGACTGGAAACAGAGGGGGACACCTTGCCTAACTCCAAAGGTAACAAAATCTAGCTCCTAGTATTTCTAATTATGATGTATATCTTGTTTGCTTAATCCGTCACAGTCATAGGTAGTCGTTTGTCATTTTGACTGTTTGCAAACAAAGAAGGGTTTTATCTAGTCTAATATGAGAGAAAGGGCAGGCATCAGAGAAAGAAGAGCAAGCAACTTTTTGTTGAGATTGTTGACATTAGATGAAAACCCTCATGAACACCCTGAAGGACTTTGGTTTAGTTTCTGTTCGGATCTATTTATTAACATAAATGACCTGAAACCAATGTTGAGCTCACACTGTTGGCAAAATGCGAAGGGGACCTAAGTGGATTGGAGCAGACAAACACCAACCACATAGAAACTGTGAGACACCCTGTGGGGTGTGACTGAGTCAAGCTCATTATGGTTCAGGTAAGGCCTGCTTTCTATTCTTGTTCTGTTCTCTTGGCAACTGAAGATCTTTGGTTCATGTTATGTACTGGTACAGCTGCAGGGCTCATTGGTAATTAACTCCTTTAGACCTAACAACAAATCATTTTAGTAATAATTTGCCGTGACAATCCACACAAAAACTAAAGGTGATAACTTGCAGCATTACGGGGGGTCATGTGAGGAGACACAACGCTGTGACAGCACAGCTGCAAGCTTTTTTTTTCCTTACTCTAGAAAACATAGCATGGTGTGCAGTATTAGTTTACTGTAAGGGCAAAACTGATGGAAATACACTGAACAGCATGTACAGTGCAATTGAACGAAATGTATGGTTGATGCTGTAGTTATGTGTTATGTATATAAGAAGAAGAATCAGTGGGACAATCCCCTTTATTTATCACACAGCCACATCCACGTGCACACACACACCATGCACTGGTGAAATTTTTCCTCCGCCTTTAACCCATCCTGGTCGTCCTTCCTCCGCGGCAGACCAGGAGCGGTGGGCTGCCATCCGACTGGCGCCCGGGGACCCAGTTCCTTNTTATTTCTCCACATTTATCCCATCCCGGCAAGTCCTTCCTCCGCGACAGACCGGGAGTGGTGGGCTGCCAGCTGACAGTGCCACGCGGGGACCCAGTTCCTTTTTGTCACCATTGGTCAGGTGGTGATCTTCTTGCATGTTTTTAGTGGGGGTTTTTTTGTGGAGGATACCCCAGGTGAACACGGGGAGAACATGCAAACTCCACACAGAAAGGCCCTTTTCCACGAGCAGCAGGCACGGAAGGCGTGGTGGAGGGCATGCCCCCGGCGCCCAGAGCGGGAATGGAACCCTTCTAGCTGTGAGGCGACAGTGTTACCACCGTTCCACTGTGCCACTCACCACGTTAAACGGCATAACTATTTCAAAGTTAAAGCCGAACTCTTCTTTCTTCTTTAACCATTAAGCCGTCCGTCCGTCCGTCCGTCCGTCTTCTCCCGCTTCATCCGGGGCCGGGTCGCGGGGGGAGCAGCCTGAGCAGGGACGCCCAAACTTCCCTCTCCCTGGACACTTCCCCCAGCTCTTCCAGGGGGATCCCGAGGCGTTCCCAGGCCAGCCGCGCGACATAGTCACACCAGCGTGTCCTGGGTCTTCCCCAGGGCCTCCTCCCGGTGGAACATGTCTGGAACACCTCCCTTGGGAGGCGTCCAGGGGGCATCCTATATAGATCATTTCAGCCGCTTGTATCCGGGACCTCGTTCTTTCGGTCATGACCCAAAGTTCATGACCATAGGTGAGGGTAGGAACGTAGATTGACCGGTAAATCGAGAGCTTCGCCTTTCGGCTCAGCTCCTTCTTCACCACGACAGACCGGTACAGTGACCGCATTACTGCTGCCGCTGCACCGATCCGCCTGTCAATCTCACGCTCCATCCTTCCCTCACTCGTGAACAGGATCCCGAGATACTTAATCTCCTCCACTTGAGGCAGGAACTCTCCCCCAACCTGGAGGGAGCAAGCCACCTTTTTCCGGTCGAGAACCATGGCCTCGGACTTGGAGGTGCTGACTCTCATCCCAGCTGCTTCACACTCGGCTGCGAACCGCCCCAGTGCATGCTGAAGGTCCTGGCTCGAGCCAACAAGACAACATCATCCGCAAAAAGCAGAGACGAAATCTGCCGGCTCCCGAACCGAACCCCCTCCGGCCCCTGGCTGTGCCTAGAAATTCTGTCCATAAAAATAATGAACAGAACCGGTGACAAAGGGCAGCCCTGCCGGAGTCCAACGTGCACCGGGAACAGGTCCGACTTACTGCCGGCAATGCGGACCAAGCTCCTGCTCCGGTTGTACAGGGACTGTACAGCCCTCAACAGAGAGCCTCCAACTCCATACTCCCGGAGCATCTCCCACATAATGACTCGAGGAACACGGTCGAAAGCCTTCTCCAAGTCCACAAAACACATGTGGACTGGTTGGGCAAACTCCCATGAACCCTCAGGCACCCTGTGGAGGGTATAGAGCTGGTCCAGTGTTCCACGGCTGGGACGAAAACCGCATTGTTCCTCCTGAATCCGAGGTTCGACTATCGGCCGGATTCTCCTCTCCAGTACCCTGGAATAGACTTTCCCAGGGAGGCTGAGGAGTGTGATCCCCCGATAGTTGGAACACACCCTCCGGTCCCCCTTTTTAAAAAGAGGGACCACCACCCCAGTCTGCAAGTCCAGAGGCACTGTCCCCGACTGCCACGCGATGTTGCAGAGGCGTGTCAACCAAGACAGTCCTACAACATCCAGAGACTTAAGGTACTCAGGGCGGATCTCATCCACCCCCGGTGCTCTGCCACCGAGGAGCTTGCAAACTGCCTCAGTGACTTCAGTCCCGGTGATGGATGCACCGACCCCCGGGTCCCCAGTCTCTGCTTCCTCCACGGAAGACATGACAGTGGGATTGAGGAGATCCTCGAAGTATTCCTTCCACCGCCCGACAATATCCCCAGTTGAGGTCAACAGCTCCCCGCCCTCACTGTAAACAGTGTTGACAGCAAGCTGCTTCCCCTTCCTGAGGCGCCGAACGGTTTGCCAGAATTTCTTTGACGCCGACCGGTAGTCCTCCTCCATGGCCTCCCCGAACTCCTCCCAGACCCGAGTTTTTGCTTCTACAACCGCCCGGGCTGCCGCACGCTTGGCCCGCCGGTACCCGTCAGCTGCCTCAGGAGTCCCATGGGCCAACAAGGCCCGATAGGACTCCTTCAGCTTGACAGCATCCTTTACTTCCGGTGTCCACCACCGGGTTCGAGGGTTGCCGCCACGACAGGCACCGGCGACTTTACGGCCGCAGCTACGGGCGGCTGCGTCAACAATGGAGGTGGAGAACATGGTCCATTCGGACTCAATGTCTCCAACCTCCCTCGGAATCTGGTCGAAGCTCTCCCGGAGGCGGGAGTTGAAGGCCTCCCTGACAGCGGGTTCGGCCAGACGTTCCCAGCAGACCCTCACAGTACGTTTGGGTCTGCCAGGCCTGTCCCGCTTCCTCCCCTGCCAGCGGATCCAACTCACCACCAGGTGGTGATCAGTTGACAGCTCAGCCCCTCTCTTTACCCGAGTGTCCAAGACATACCGCCGAAGGTCAGATGATACGACTACAAAGTCAATCATTGACCTCCGGCCTAGGGTGTCCTGGTGCCACGTGCACTGATGGACACCCTTATGCTTGAACATGGTGTTCGTTATGGACAAACTGTGGCTAGCACAGAAGTCCAATAACAGAACACCACTCGAGTTCAGATCGGGGAGGCCGTTCCTCCCAATCACACCCCTCCAGGTATCACTGTCGCTACCCACGTGAGCGTTGAAGTCCCCCAGCAGAACAATGGAGTCCCCGGTTGGAGCACTTTCCAGTACCCCTCCCAGGGACTCCAAGAAGGCCGGGTACTCTACACTGCTGTTCGGCCCGTAAGCCGAAACAACAGTGAGAGAGCTATCCCCGACCCGAAGGCGCAGGGAAGCGACCCTCTCGTTCAGCGGGGAGAACTCCAACACATGGCGGCTGAGCTGGGGGGCTATAAGCAAGCCCACACCAGCTCGCCGCCTCTCACCGCGTGCAACTCCAGAGTAGAAGAGAGTCCAGCCTCTCTCAAGGAGTTGGGTTCCAGAGCCCAGACTGTGCGTAGAGGTGAGCCCGACTATCTCTAGCCGGTACCGCTCAACCTCACGCACTAGCTCAGGCTCTTTCCCCCCCAGCGAGGTGACATTCCATGTCCCCATAGCCAGGGTCGTCATCCAGGGTTTGGGTCGTCGGGGCCCCTGCCCACGACTGCCACCCATACCACAAGGCACCGGCCCCTTCTGAACCTTCCTGTGGGTGGTGGGCCTACGGGAAGGCGGGCCCACGTCGCTCGTTCGGGCTGCGCCCGGCCGGGTCCCGTGGGCAAAGACCCGGCCACCAGGCGCTCGCCCGCGAGCCCCAACCCCAGGCCTGGCTCCAGGGTGGGGCCCTGGTAATGCCGATCCGGGCGACGTACGCGTCCTTGGTTGACTGTCTTTCATAGGGGCTTCTGAACCGCTCTTGGTCTGACTCGTCACCTAGAGCCTGTTTGCCTTGGGAGACCCTACCAGGGGCATCAAGCCCCGGACAACATAGCCTCTAGGATCATTCGGGTACTCAAACTCCTCCACCACGATAAGGTGGCGGTTCAAGGAGGAGAACCATTAAGCCAATCGTGTAATAATATTTTTGTAGATATTTTCGATCGACTATCAGAAGTATTCTCAACTGTATTATTAAACGAGAAGTTTTGCCATACGATCATCAACGTCTTTGGACAGAAGTCCTGCAGCCAGCCTTAATCTGTGTGGGTCAAATAGCCATCGAAAGAGTTGCTCCTCGTCTGTTACCAACACCAAAGGACGAGTCCCTGAAGCATCTCTGTCCAATATTGGCGCTCAACACCGCGGCTCTACTGGTTCTTCTCCATGCTGCATTTGATAAGAGTTGGTGTTGTAGGCTATAACAATCTCAATTCTCATTAGGCTTGCTCAGTCATTAATTCAGGAAATTAACACAACCTTCGTGTCCCTCATTCTCTCCGAACTACTTCTCACTATTGCCAGACTCATTCCTTTTATTATCCTGCTATCGCTTCTTCATCCAGTTGTTTGTGTTACATCATATAATCCATATTATTCATTGTATCATTCATTATTCATATCCATTCTCATTATTATGCTAAATAAACCATACTTTTCATTTAATTCATTGTTAGACAGTGTTCTTTTGATCTGGAGATAGACGATCACTGTATCAAGACCTTAAGCTTCAGATGATGAGACTGATCTACCATTAATTCATTTATTATTATTAACTAAGTGTGGCAATGCGAGGGGGTCGGTATAGGAAGGGTTTTGTAAATCTGGTTAAATTATACACTGACTAAATTGTTGCCAACAACGCCACCTGGGGAATTTCACCGTAGGAAGTTTTTTTTAAACCCAAGTCTCAGCAACTGAGAGAGAGGGGTTATGCCAACACAAATACAAATAAACAATACACCCAAAATCTAACCAAAACAGGCAGTTGGCAGGAAAATATAAATCATAAACTAAACAAAAATAAAACTGCCAACCACCAAATTAATCAAGAAATGAAAGCAAATACTGGGAAAAAAAACAAACAAAAAACAAAAAAAACAAACAAACAAACAAAAAAAAAAACAGGAAAAAGCAGCAGCGGTCCCCCATAGCTGGTGGCGATGTGTCATGTTGAAACCAGCCACGAAACCCAGTCAGCTGATGCTGACCTCACTCATGCACCATTGGCAGTAGAATCAATTAGCAGGGTTGGCTAGCCATGACACACCAGAGGGAGAGAGTGTCCTGCGCAGCTACCGGCGTCTACCCACAATAATGCTATTGTTAGCCATGGTCATTATCAGCTGTTAACAGGCAGAGAGGGAAACACTTACCACAGCAGGCCATTTAGGTGGCACACACACACTGTAGTCTGGAAGCACCAAGTCAGATCTGATGAAGGTTGGTGTCCCTTTCTATATTAACAAGTTCAAACATTAAACCCAAAGGTTTAATGACCTAATTCCCCTACAACCCTATTACTCCACTAGAACTCTGCATTCTCAAAATGCATGTTAACATATGGGTCTGAGGTTTGTGCCTGTTAAAAGGAAGTTTTTCCTTGCCACTGTTGCTAACTGCTTGCTCATGAGGGAATTGTTGGGTTTCTGTAGATAAAGATTATGGTCTGTACCAGCTCTATATGGGAAGTGTCCTGAGACAACTTCTGTTGTGATTTTTTGCTACATAAATAAAATTGAATTGAAACTGAATATGTTCTAAGGTTACTGTACATTCACTTGTACAACAGCCATATTACACTATGAAATATTAAGAGGATACAAGTTGGATTTTACAGGTCTTGCAAAGGGCATTTGAGCAGTTGCTATCTTGGTCAAGACAAAAATTCAGAGAATTACATTGTATAGAATATGGCATCTTAATCACAGCTATTTACAACAGTGTCAAGTTCACTAAGAATGACCCATGTGATGAAATCTAATACTACAAGGTAGGCGAGTCCCCACAGTGTAACTGTGTAAACACATTATGTCCCCACAACATGAAGAATACATGGCCACACACAGATCTTACCACACACACACACACACACACACACACACACACACACCTTTCTCACCTTTGTTATATGATTACCATCTCATCTTCTGTCTCCGTTGTCCCATCTCTTTTCTCCCTCTCTCCATTCTAGTCTCTCATACTTCTTCTAGGGCAGGCACATGAACCTATATAACCAATATTTCTGAACAATAAAACCCCTACTGGCCTTCACCACAGGCACACAGACACACTCTCTCTACTGTACTTGATGTGGCCTAGCTTAACAGCAATAAGAAAAAACAGCGAATGTGAAAATGTTTTACGGTTTACGGTTGTGTCAAAGAGATCAGGAAAAATGCATTAATTTGGTACATGGCTCTTCATTAGTCTTTACAGCAGTGAGAACTTTTTTTTTTTGGACAGACTTTTCTTTCTCCCTCCAACTTGACTACAGATTATGTCACACATGTTCCTGCATTTGCCTTGGTTAGACAAAGCAGTGCAAAGCTAGCACATTGAAACACAGACACAGATGCAGACTTTAGGAGGAAAGAATGTTGCCCAAGCATGCCTTAAATCACTTTCATGTAGCAATTAGATATGTAAATGTTCATCTATATGCATACAATTTGATGTGGATCCATACTTTTCTATCAATTAATACCACATACATTATGGTGACTTTAACTGAAACAATCCCTGTGGAGAGACCAGAAAACACATCAGACAGGAAGTGTCTCATTCAGGAGAAATGCAGCTAACAATGGCCAACTAAGGACACAGTCATATCTAATGCAGATTCTATTAGATTCCCACCTTTCTACTGAAGTACAAATTAAAATAGGATAAATTTAGACTGCAGGCACAAATGGATCAAATCTTTTTTTCTTTTTTTTTTTTTTGCTTGTATGTCACTGATATATTTTGTCAACAGCACAATACAGGTCTAAGTTTCTGCAATATATGTACAGTCATATTGTAAACCATGCAACTGAACTGAGTGTCTCACTCTTGTGGAGAGGTGCTGTAGGAGTAGTAAAAAGTAAGCCTTGACATCCTAAAATTTTGTATGAAATCCGTTTCTGTGAATCCATTTATGTCACAATCAAAAAGCTCAGACAAAAAGCCAAAATGGTCGCCAGTTCGATCCCCAGGTCGGACGGAGCCTTTCTGTGTGAAGTTTGCATGTTCTTCCCGTGCATGCGTGGGTTCTCTCCGGGCACTCCGGCTTCCTCCCACAGACCGAAAACGTGCTCATTAGGTTGATTGGTGACTCTAAATTGTCCCAAGGTGTGAATGTGAGAGTGAATGGTTGTATGTATGTTGCCCTGCAGTCGGCTGGTGACCGGCTCAGGGTGTACCCCGCCTCTCGCCCGTCGACAGCTGGGATAGGCTCCAGCCCCCCCCCCCCCCCCCCAACCCCGAAAGGGATAGTCGGGGTAGAAGATGAATGAATGGGTGAATTTCCTCTTCTCTTTCCTCCTCTTTCCTTTTTATTATTTGCTCACAAATTTGCACATTCATTGCTGACTTTTTCTGTAATAAACCAAGACCACAATATTTTTCTAATCTTATGGTCCAAATATCTGATCATAACCATGAAAAAGTTTAACAGTGCTGTAAAGCACAAGAGGATAATTTATTGTGGGATAAGCACAAGAGGACAGCAGATCCAGAGACAGGTCAGACACCCAAGTCCTGCCAAGCATTATGCAGCACTCCTGCTGTGACTGAATGTGCACGAGGAGAGGTTTAAAGGCTAAAGAGTGGATTGACATCAGCCAAGAGAGAAAGGATGTAAATAGAGAAAAGGGACACGGGATGACAAAGGAGGGAAAAGTGAGCGCACTCTGAGGAGGAGTTACCTCACTTCTGCTACTCAACCAGTATGTCTCCCTGAAGAGGCTCCTGAATGTGGAGATTTGTTTCACTTCTGGGATGGAGACACCACCTGCCTTCAGCAAGCGCTCACCCTCCTTTTCCTCCCCCTCTCTCCAGGCTTCCCTCCCCTCCCACATTGCTTCTTCTTCTCTTTCCCTCTCAGGGAGTCAGGCCCATAAATCAAGAGATCAAAGGCATGGACTTAATCTGAGCTTTCTGCCTCCAATTGACAAAGGGCTGTTTGTATTGTAGCAAGGTGCTGGCTTGTACTGCAGTGGAAGACATACACTGTGGCTGTTAGCTCCCTCTTCTCTGCCCTGCAGATAAGGCCTGAAAAGCATGAATACACACATATCCACACATCTTTGTAAAACTACCATTATTGTTGATTTATCATTGTTTTTTTATGTCAAGTTTTTATTCGTGCATCTCAAGCAATGGGAAACAAAAGCAATAATTTACTGGTCGCTGCCCTCTACTCACTGCTCCCTTTCCCCCTTTAACCTGGCACTGAGAATTGCTGTGCCTTATCTGCTGTTTTATGGTCAATACAGTACTTGGGAGGTGAAACTGATGATAACATATGGCTGCAAAATATAACTGCACCCAAGAGGATGTTGCTTATGGCCCAAAGTGGAGCAGGCGTAATGTGGCCATACACGTTCAATATATATCTAACATGTATATGTATCTACAAATAAAAAACTTTTTACTGCCCAGCAGCCTGAGGCTTGAGGTGGTGTGTGTGTGTGTGTGTGTGTGTGTGTGTGTGTGTGTGTGTGTGTGTGTGTGTGTGTGTGTGCGTGTGTGTGTGTGTGTGTGTGCAATCTTTACAGTATGCAAGGTCCTTTTTTGATAGCTTGTCCCCTGCTTAACTAATTTTAAAAGATTCTAGTATTATATCAAGAAAGACTGATGTCTGGGATTGCTCAGAGAGACAACCCACTGAGAATTATCACTGCAGTTCCACTCAATTGTACAAAGCTTTTCACTGTCTTTTAGCTCAATGCTTTTGTTCAGTCTCATTGCTCCAGCGGCAGCAGGCAGCTGCTTTCAGGGAAAATGCTCTTGATTATCCTCAGCCAACAGTCCTCACAAGAAAACCCACGTTGTTTATCATTAGGCATGACCTCTAGTGGCCTTGGTAATTATGGTGGGAGTAAAGGAGGAAGACAGAGGTATGTAGGAAATGTAAAGCGCAGGGAAGCTTGCATATAGAGGAGGCGGGGTGGATGGATGGATAAGTTGAATCATGACAGGACTTTCATACAAGTGAACACTGTTCATGTCCCATGTGAAACCTCAAACCACCATTGACCTATTTCAACTTAAATAATTCATTTTAGTTGTGTAACAGTAATGTACTTATTTTATCCCAAACCACATGTTGTTCTGAAACCTAACCAAGTAGTTTTTGTGGTAACACCTACGCAACCAGCGACTGTGTAACAGCATTAACCATGCAACAATGAAGGTCCCCTACGACGGCAGTCCGGTTTCAACCTAAATGAAGGTCCAGTCCAATGAAGGTCCATCGCTGGTTGTCTCCAGTGGTGTTTTCTTATTGACCTATTCAGTTTAGGTATGAGGATGTGTTGGTTCAATACCAGACAGCAGACAGACAAAATTTGTGAATGGCTGGTGATCATTGTGGAGCATTTAGCAGCTAAAAAGACAGATATATTTCTCAGAAGTTGGTGCAGACCAAACCAGAGTTAAAAGGAGGGTGAATGCTGAACTTATATTAGTCATGTGGCCAGAAACATGACATGACTTTGCCAACACAGCCAGTGTCACAACTTACATATGTCGTAATATGTCACATGTGTGCTATGGAGTTGTACCCCCAGTTGAGCCCCCCACCAAAACAACAAAAGTAAAGATAAGTGCTACTTTAATTGAAAATATTTCTGGCCATCATCGAACCCGAGATTTTCTGTTTAAAATGAGTTTTGAGTGGAAAAAATAATGCAATCTACCTGACGCTTTATAAGTGACAAAACTCACCCTTGCTTAGTTCAACACAGCTCCAGCCTCCTTGATATTAGTCTGCTTGATATAACCAGGAGCTATTGCTGTCTAATGTTGGCAAGCTGTCCATAGGTTACTGTAAAATTGACATTACTGAGTCATTTTACTGACTTCATGACTTTATCATTGTACTTCTTTTGCTGTTTTATAATGTGTTAACAAATTAGAAACATTTCATTGATTTTAAAAAACACAATTATACAGGTCACATTCTTTGGAATTCAAACTTGGCAAACTGAACAAAATGTAGATCCTCATGGTTGTGGGCTTGGCTGTCATCCATCTTTCGATATTTGATGTGTAATGTAAGCTGGTATTCTTGCCTACACAAAGTTACATACAATAGTACACTGTCTCACTTTAAAGTTCAAAGTTTGAAACAAATTTTTTAGAGTGTAACATTTACTCAGTATTAAATACACCATATGCTGACATCAGTCATTCTAATGGTCTCTTATGCTTCAAGGCCTAAAAAGACAAGACAAAGGCACAAATGATAACAGCAGCTCTCATTAAGATGGCTGGAAGAGACTGTTGAATCAAATGGTTATAATGCTGCTACTTTTGTTCTCATTAAGCGTTGTCAGTCAAAGCTAAAACTCAGTCATTGTTTCTGCTTCAATAAAAGGGTGAAGGAATTGAGGCCAAATGACAGTCATCTCTTTCTTTAACATCTTTTCTTTTGTCAGTTTAATTTAGCATAAGGTCAGTTAAAATGTCAAGATATTTTTTTCCTCAAATGTTTTCTCCCACTATTAATTCATTAAAAGTTCTTCTATTGTTTAACTGACACTAAGACTTCTACCTAGGTAGTGATCAGATGTTCAAAAATGGTGATTGCCCCTTTGAAAGCATAACTTAAACGAGACATGCTGCCACATTTAGCATGTAAATCACTCTTGAATTTCTCTCTTAAACATACATACTGTGATAGCACCCTGGCATTGCTAAGTAATTTCATGACAAAAATGCAGTCCTTTTGTAAACTTCAGCCATAAACTTGTTGCAACTCCTGAAACCTGATCTCTTGCTGTAGCTTACCTGTAAAGGCCTTTTTATGAAGAATACGGAGTGTATACACCCTGTCAACACTACACGCAGGCGAGGATAGTGGTCTGCTATCTGAGGATGAGGAAGCCCCAGCTGGGTGTGAACATGCACACAGGACTCAGCGTACCCCTGAACAAGCACACACATAGCATAGCATGCCAGTGTTTTCTTTTGTTGTTGCTCCTGTCTTTGTTTGGCTTGCTGTCAGTTCAAGAGGACTGAGTCTGTCTTTGTCTCTAAATTTGTTTATCTGTGTTGATTCTTCCATTAATTTAATTGGACAAAATATAGCACATTTATTACACCACAGATGTTCCAGCAATTTTGAAATTTCATTTACAACAGGAAAATAACAAGAATTTGAGTTTGTAGCCACAGCCCTGTGAGGTTACTCACCAGAACACAAAATAAAAATTATGGATAAAGAATAAAAAAAAAAAAAAAAAAAAAAAAAAAAAAAAGAGATAGCTTTGCTTTTTTTTTAATCCTGAACACCAGTTGAGCAAAAATGGTCAAATCTGACCTGTTTGGTGCCAGAAGAAAGACAATATTGTTACCAAAATTAGAGAGAGTTAATGTAGAAAATGGCATGCATTTACCAAAGTAGCATTCATTTATTGTATAGTTACCTTGAAAAAAGGCACTAGCTCATTGTTGTCACTTTTTTTAATCAGTTGTATATGTTACAGCCTTCAGTAAAATACAATATTTTCAGCAGTAATTAGCTTAACTTTGACTTTTGATATTGTTGATGGCGGGATCATTGGCACAGTAAAGTGGGTGCTGAGGTACTGACTGAACCACATTTTTCAGTTGTCCATCTCACGCACAGCTGACAGAACAGATGCTTCTATTTTCAACAATACAGCTATCTACACAGGCTGTGTAACCACCCAAAACCTATTTTTATGTTTCATGTGTCGTCATGTGTCTTCAGTTTAATATTTGTTCCACTTCTACTTAAGCAGCGTGACTCCTGTGGACTCTGAGGACTGGCAAAACTCGGGTGACTCAGCTTTAGAGGTATCATCACAAGCTGACATGTTGGACATGTGAATAACATTAACAGTAAAACCTTTAGGGCTTATTAGATTCCAGGCAAACTTTTAAGCAGAAGGTGGTTTCATCTGTTTACACATTAGGTATGTGTCCAAAGACAGTTTTGGATGGGTAACTTAGGCCAGATGTTGTTTAATGCCATACAGCATATCATTGATTTCTGTCTTAGAAAAATAACAGAGACTGACCTCCTGACCTTACTTTGCTCGGTTAGCCTGAAGCTAACTAGCAGTTTAAGATCCAGATATATGTGAAAATAAGAACTTACTCACTCTGTGTGTTTAACATTAGCCCTCCTCCAAACAAAAGCAGAGCAGGGCAAGCTGCAGGATAAAATAGGCTACAATGTCTTTTGTGATTCATTCACTTGTTTTACATGAACGCACAATTTCAAAACTGTCACCTAGTTTTCATGCATGCATCGCTCCAAGAGAGCAGACTGGTATTCAGGTTGAACTCAATCAGCAGGAATGGGTACTGCATCATCCATCTGGTACTGAGTCTGTATTGTACATTCATTCCCCATTTCTGGTCAAACATTCCATGAGGTTTAGCATAGGGAAATGTGGGTTAAAAGTTTCTTCTGTTATCTATGAACTGAAGGAAATAGAGGAAAAAAATCAATTTTATATTCTGGACATCTCACAAAGCCTGGATTACCTTGAATCACAAAATAATGGATTCTTATTCAGTTGTACTTTGTTGTTATTTGTGTTTCCTTCATCTTGCATTACAGCTATTACAAACGTTCCATGTATGGTTAACAGATGGATCAGGCTCAGAGATTTCAAGATTCTGTGTTTGTGTATTCTGTATTTATGCATGAATTGATTTTTTTGGCCACTTGGGGCAGCGCCATAAGCTGTAAACACAAAAGTGACATATTATCACCTTATAAAGCTGTTATGGCAAACATAATGACTAAAATAGTCATTCTCCTTTTAGTCTTGTTTTGGTCTCCGTCAGCTCCTGAAGGAAATGTCTGTCTCTTTATCTGCTAAATGCAGCACTATATTCACCAGCTAGTCACCATCTGTATTTATCTGTTGTTTGATGCTGAGCAGATAGTATGCAGTGATTTTATCAGAGCTCAAAAGTTGGACTTGTTTCTTGTTTTAACCAGAGCTGTGTGTCCCTTTCTACACACAGAAAAGAACCAGATGTCTGTCTCTATAGATACTTTGCTGGTTGAACAACAGAGCGATTTGTTGTGAGATTATTTTCCTCTCTCCATTAGGGGTCATTTTTCAAGTGGGTTTCAGCTTGATGCTCAACATTCACAGTGCTGTGTCTTTGCACAGCTTTGTATGTATGCAACAGAGTTTCTTATTACTTGACCTACATGGAGACATAAGAGGAATTATCTAACTTTGGATATTTAAGAAGAAAATGACAGTTTTGCTGTTCATGCTTCATTTGGAGTATTGATTCTAACAATTGTAATCTAGTTTTACAGACTTCAAACAGTACATTTTCCCTATGATTATTACAGTAGCTTTAACAAAACACTGCAAAACAAACTTCCAAATCATAAAACAAGTGACAAAAAATAGACTGTATCTCTTGTATTTATCAGAAAGTGAGACTCAAGTGTAGACTCAGGAGATGGAGTAAATAAGGAAAAAAAAAAAAACATTCTTTTCTTCGTCTAAAGGCTGGCTTATAGTAATATCAGCCAGATCGGGAAAACAAATCAAAAGGACTTAGACCGGCAGGGAGTGGTCCAAAAACAGACAATGGGTCATCAGGAGTCAGACAGTTCCAGACTGGCTGAGGAGGATCAAGCTCAAACACATTGGTCACTAGGCAACAGGTTTTGGGAAGCTCGAGATTATGGATCCCTACTGTGGAAATAGCCAAATATGGCTCAACACATCTTTTGACCATCTTCAAACTGCCTTTAGTTTTCTAACACTATTTCTATCTTGTAAAACTAGGTAACCAAAGCAGAGAGAAGATCAAGGTTGAACCTTGGTAACACCTGTGATTGGTGCATTAAGGAAAAGAGGCAGGGCTTAGAATCGGTCAACTGTGTTGAAATATGATGGCTTTGAATCATTTCTGTCATGACGCATCAAACTATTCAATACACCCTCATGACCTATATGGAGATATCTGCTCTACTCAGTTTTATTTATTCATTTTTATTGCCTGTGTGTATATATAGCTCACTATGGACAGGCTAATGTTACTGTAGCTCGACTGGTCTACTTGTGGATGGAGTTCAGCAGGGCAACAGCTCTGGGGAAGAAGCTGTTCCCGTGCCTGCTGGTGCGGGAACGGAGGCTCCTGAACCTCCTACCAGATGGGAGGGGGGCAAACAGTCCGTGGTTGGGGTGGGAGCTGTCTCTGCTGATGCTGCAGCCCCTTCTTAGACACCGCTTGCGCTGGAGGCCCTCAATGGCAGTTAGCTGACAACCAATGATGTACTGGGCGGTTTTCAGCACCCGTTGCTGGGCCTTCCACCTGGAGGCTGTGCATCTGCTGTACAATACTGAGATACAGTTGGTCAGGATGTTCTCAATGGTGCAGCGGTAGAAGTTGACCAGGATCTGACGAGCTAGGTTAACTTTCTTTAGTCTACTCAGGAAGGGTCAGGTTGTTGATGGTGCACCATATTGCCAGCTGCTGAACCTCATCCCTGTAGGCTGACTTGTCATTGTTGTTAATCAGGCCTATCACCGTGGTGTTGTCTGCCAACTTGAGGATGGAGTTGGAGCCATGCACAGGCACGCAGTCGTGGGTGAAGAAGGAGTAGAGAAGAGGGGTCAGCACACAGCCCTGTGGGACGCCGGTGTTCAGGGTCAGGGTGGCGGAGGTGTGGTTGTCTACCCTAACAGACTGGGGTGTGTTTGTCAGGAAGTCTATTGTCCAGTTGCAGAGAGAGGTGGTGGCGCTGAGGTCACTGAGTTTGTTGACTCAGAGGGGATGACTGTGTTGAATACTGAGCTGAAGTCGATGAAGATGCGGCGTTACTGCAGCTCTATCACGTTGTCTGAGACGCTGTTGTTAAGCCATGTTTCAATGAAAATCATGACGTAGCAGTCCATAAGCATTCTCTGCGAGGTGATCCGAAGTCATAGCTCGTCCATTTTGTTCGCCAAGGACCGAACATTGCCAGGGAAAATACTGGGTAGTGATAGCCAGTGCTGGGTTAGTCGTAGCTTAATATGTAGACCTCCGCACTTCCCTCTCCTTTGTTGAAAGTTATTGTGCACTTTTTAGAGTCAATTAGGCCACATGGCAGCAAACCTCAAGGGGGCACAGAATTTTCACAGTATCAGAGTGATCAAAATGTAACTGTGACTAACAAAGTTGAATTTGAATAGGATTGAATACAGGTTTGTCTCACATGACAAAACTCGCCATGCTTATTCTTTGATATGCCCTATGCCCCCACAGAATGATTTCCCTGTGTGTGCTTCAGTTCTCCAACACCCAATGAATAGCTGAATAGCAGCTGTGGTCTTGAAACAAGAGACTACAAGAAAAATGTACTATTTAAATGTGTGAATGTCTCATGGGGAAACAAAATCTACTCCCTTCAGCCCATAGTTTTTCTTTTTCTTTCTTTTTTATACACAGGAGACATTGTTGAAAATGAGTCCTTATCATTAATAATCTACCAAACAATACTATTATATGGTGAGGATCTGCAGTTTCCCCTCATTTTTTCCCATTGTGTTCTGTTGCTTCTCCTCTCCCTCTGTCTCTCTCTTGTCTGTCTTGTGTGTTTCACCGCAGGGCTGACAGGCTGGGCTCAACCTCATCCTCTCCTGAACCTGAAATCATACAATCAAGACTCACCTGCTTCGATAGTATATAAACACAGGTACCTCACCCAGTATTCTTTGAGTCATCAGTTCATCTGTGTGGTAATGACTGAGCTCTGAAAAGATCCTTTGTACTTTTTGGGATTTATGTTCTACCTGTTTGCTCCCTGCCTTCCCGACTCTTGTGTTTTTGTGTTCAGGTGCCTAATCCCCACTTTCTCCTTTTCTCCGTTCACGGTTTGTCCTGTCTGCAACTCCAGTAAGGATTGGATTCAACACTCTTCTGGCTACTCCTCTCTGAGAAGTTCTATGATTCATCTAGATTTGTCTGCACATTCCTGGAACACTCATTAAAACTATTAACTTTCTCTGGTGTCCCCTTCTGTCTGTCTGAGTATGGCATTTTGGGTCCTTTAATTACCAGATTGTAACATATTCAGTATATCGTGTATAGACAATCCAGACTATATTGCTGGGAAAACCACAATTAAGCCTAAATATCTGCAGGATGAATCATGGAATACTAAAATAAAACATGTAGGATATCTCATTGTGTGAATTCAAAAATTAAATTCAGTGAGACTGACCTGGCTGTCTGGACCTTAGACATCAACATGCTCACGTTACACATAGTCATTTGATCCACTGGTGATAAAAGGCATTGATAAATTTTAAAATTGTTAAGTGTAAGTATTTACTAAAATGTAACTGTTCACCAATTCACTAAATGGCTGAATGCCAACATTTTGAGTGGTCAGTGAGAGTAGAAAAGCACTAAATGGATTCTATGCATATAGAGCTTTGAGTCTCACTGGCACTGGAGTGAAAGGGTGAATGCTCATATGTGTCACAGCTTGTAAAGGCTTTTTGTAGCCAGTCTTTTGGTTCTTGTTAAGAGATTTTCACCCATTCTTCCTTGAAAAAGATGTCTATTTCTAGGAGATTATTGTGCTGTCCTGCATGCACTGCTGTTTCGAGGTTTATCCACAGATTTTGATAATTTAGTGTCAGGGGATTGTGAGGGCCATGGCAAAACCTTCCGTTTGTATCTTTTGAGGTAATCTATTGTGGATTTTCAGTTCAGTGTTCAGTGTTCAGTGTTCAGGATCATCACCGTGCTAAGCACACAGTCAGTACCCACAACTGGCAAATGCATGGCGCTGCACCAGTTCTTGCTGTGGCAGAAAACATGAAACGTGTGAAAAGTGAAACTGGGCTTACTTAACTAGTTGCCACAATTGCCACTTGTTGTCAGCTGCCACTGCATCCTTGAGCAGAGCATTTCCAACTTCATCACCTCAGAAGGGTGTCACACATGCAGCTGCAGTTAGCTTTCATTTGATAGACAGTAGAGCTTTTGTTGTGGGTTTATTATGATAGCTCAGAGGCATTTTGATGAAGGAATACTGTTATTGCTGGCTCACATTTCCATAATGCTCCATGTGTTTGCTTCTCCACTGGAATCCAATACTGGCTGAATCTGCCCCATAGGAAATATATTTTATCAAAATGACAACACACACACACACACACACACACACACACACACACACACACACACTCTAGCACTAAACAAGAGCAAAAGAGAAAGCATCATGTTCGTGCTGATGGTCAGATCCACAAATGGATCAGCCTCTTTTTTCTCCTCCATCAACCTCCTCATCCTCAGTCTATTCCCTTTCTAACATGTTTGCAATATTTTATCTCAGCTCCATTAATCCTGAGCAGACTGAGAGAGAGACCGTGTTTAGTTAGCTTCTACCAATGCAACCCTGGTCTCCCTGGGGCCCTGAGCAAACTTCTCCCGGAGCCCTGACTTGACCTGAAGAAAACACTTCCCACACAGTCACGACAACGCTACCGAATGCTGCTGCCCCTGCCTGGACTGGAGCTCAGGCTGTCCCAGTGCTGCATCATTATCCAACAGTTCCTCTGCTGGAAATGCTAAACAAATTCTAAAAAACTGAAATACATGTGCTTGGGGACATTCAAACTTCCATCCTCAGACTTCATTCTATGGTTCAACTGTAAGGTAGAACATATTATAAGACTGCTTTGCACAGCAGCTTGACTGATTGGCATCATGCCCATTCACTAGCCTCTAATAACCATGTTTCACGTTTCTGTAAATTGTGAGTATGAGAGAGGCTGACAATGTGGTAATGTAATGACTACTTATGACCAATGGCCACCAGTGGTCACTGACCAGTCAATAAATTAGCATAATTAATTCCAAATGGATTAGATCCACTCATCTGTCTAATGACTGAATGCAATTGTTGCATATCATCATTGCTGTTATATGTAGGTGTGACCATGCCCTGACTTTCACCAGTGTAAGTAATGCAGGAGGCAAGATCAGGGGCTAGATGTATAAAAGATGTGTATGCACATCTGTTCAGAGAGTCATCACAATGGGTTTGAATGGGAATTTTACTTTTCCTTGCTACCATAGTGGCAAAGCGTTGATATTGATCGCCACAGCTGCTTCACAACATGGGGAAAATATTACAACAATACCCAGTCTTTGAACTCGGCCAGTTGTTGCTGGTACATTAGACAACTGAGTATTACTTCTTTCCTACGCCTAGTAAGAAATGATCTGTACTGAGGTTAAGGTTAAGGTTAGGTTAAGTTTGGGTAAAAGATAGGGTTAGGCAAGCAGTGGTCATGGTTATTGTTCCGCCCTGCGGGAGTTGGACTCATTTGAGGGACAGACCAGTTCAGTAACGAGTTGACTCCACTAAGAGCCTTGGTTAAATCTTTGTCTTCTTACAACTGAATTGAAGAAATTGCTGAGAAAATAAAACTGAGGAAAAAAGACAAGAAAAGACAAAACATCAATCCTCAAACGAAAAACTTCTTTAGCCTCCACTTTCTTCATAATGTTAGCTATCTGTCTAGCTGTACAAAGCTGGGAACATACTGCAAGGGCAGAATAGTTATGGTTAAGGTAAGTCTGCAAGAAATGAATGTAAGTCTGAGTAATGTCCCCAAAAATGATGGAAACATCACTCTGTGTGTGTGTGTGTGTGTGTGTGTGTGTGTGTGTGTGTGTGTGTGTGTGTGTGTGTGTGTGTGTGTGTATGCAAAAAAAGAGGGCCCATTACTGATTACTGATTTGGTTTCTACTTTATTCATGTAATTATTCTGTGATGTTCAAGCCTTTTCCATGAGGTGTTAAATGTACTTCTATGAGATCACTGATTGGGATATGGACAGAAAATGAAGATGCCTGTCACTCAGTGGTGTGTCTCCAGGCATTTCTTAGCTAAGTATTATTGAACTGTTGTCCCAGTGCAAAAATTATTCCAGTGTGCTAGAGTCTCCACAACACAAAATTCTAAATATGTATTCAAAGTGAGCACTGCTGCGCTCTATGTTCATGTACTAGAAGTGATGTTACTATTCTACCATATCCCCACACTTCCACCAACCATAGAAGAGTGAATACTGTTATAACTAATTTAATTAATACAAGCTCAGTTGAATTCAAACACTGACAGTAACACAGAGACAGACTAAGGTCAATGTTAGCTCATTAGCATAAAAAACGTAATCATTTTTAATTTCATCAACTGTGTTTTTTATGTTGAGACTGCATTCATAAGAAATGTGATTTTCAATCACGTGTTATCAATGAAAAGTCTTATTTATTAAACACAATAATGGGGATGAATATGAATAATGAATAATACGACAAATAATACAGGTGATATGATGTAACACAAACAACTGTATAGAGAAACTTATGGCAAAACAATGGCAGAATGAGTTTGGTGATAGTGAGAAGTAGTTTTGAGGAAAAATGGGGACACAAATGTAAAGTTAAGTTCTTGAATGAATGGTTGAGAGAATTGCATTAGCATGCCTACTTTGCCAGCGACGTTCCGGTGAATGTCGGCTCCAAACTGACACGAAGGGGCTCCAGACTGTTGTTTGTGGCTCTGATCTGTGCTGTGGTCCAGCGGGCAAACCAATCAGACTGTGGTTGAGAGCCGATATCGGACAGGAATGTTTCAGGAGCTGGAAGGCCTCCGGTGTCGGTTACAGACAGGGAATGGCTTCTGATGGTTATTTAACCCAGACAAGTGGGTCGATGCTGACTACAGGTCTTCAGTGATGAGAGTAGGCGGCCGTATAGCAAAAACTTTAGGTTAATAATAAAATTGAGAGTCTCTTCGATGGCTGGTCGAAAATGTCTCCAAAATTATTATTGCGCGACTAGAATTTAACTTTGGAAAAATTATTCGGTTTAATGTGGCGAACAAAAATTAAAGTTTCACAATGACGAAAAAACTAGAAAAAGGACGTTTTTCTGAATAAAAATGTATCAAGCAACTACACTTAACGAGAAAAAAAACAAACAAAGGTTCACTGAAAACGAGGACCAACACTAAGACGACTGAAGACGAAAGACAATGAAAAAGACGACTAACAAGACTAACAGAAGACTACTGAGAAAAGACTGAGCGTCTGCTGCACACTGCAGACAGTATATTCGCTCCAGGGCATGTCTAATGACCAATAGGCTATCTCGCATGTGGGCTTTCAGGAGAACAGTGTTATCTCACCTTACAGAGCGAGAATTAACTAATGATTTGTACAAGGGACTCATCTGCTTCTCACTATGGTCAATCACATATATTCTAAATGATCAACTTTCAAGGACATTTCAACATCGCTCACAACATGCGTCAGACACCTTGGATGAATAATGACAACATTCTTCCATAATCATACTAACACATATGATAACATTTTCAAATACTCATCCTAACATATTATGACTAATGGTATAACTATCTTAATAGGACAAAGAAATAAAGAAAGGCAGACTATATTTGCCGAAATGATTATCACTATTATTGTTACTACTTATAACTGTCTCACGTCAAGCATATTCAACCTAACCACTACGAACCTCTAGATGGCAGTATGGTCCCATGGTACAAACTCAGCCAAACTTTTTAGAATTAAAATCACAGTTTTGTCATTTTATGAGCCAGAAACACGGAAAAAGCATTGATATCATACAGATAATGATTCTCGTATTGCAAGAACATCCAAAGTTGAATCAAACATATAGATTTCATGGGCGGCACGGTGGCGCAGCAGGTAGTGCACGTGCCTCACAGCAAGAAGGTCACCGGTTCACACCGGTTTGCACAGAAAGGCGGGGGCCTCTGTATATGTTGCCCTGCGATCGACTGGCGACCGGTCCAGGGTGTACCCCGCCTCTCGCCCGTTGACAGCTGGGATAGGCTCCAGCCCCCCACAACTCCAAAAGGGATAAGGCGGGTATAGAAGATGAATGAATGAATATAGATTTCATCATCCTGGTGTGATGTGAAAGAAGGCACACAGACATACAAAACAGTTTGCTTCAGGAATGTCTAATTTACAACCTATCAGCATTATCTGATTTTGAAGATTCCTCTGAGACCTGGCACTTGTCCATTTAGATGGTTTTACTGTTCTTATCTCTCATGGAGCTATCAAGAAAGAATTAGCATCTCCATGAGAAACATCCTGGGTGAAAGGTAACCTTTGAAGTAGAAGTGTCCGTGTCTCTTGCTCCCCTGAGGGAATGCGAGAAGGTGTTCTACAGCTAGACATCTCGTCTCTCTACGAATTAATACTTCCCTGTAAACAGTTCAAATGGTCAATAGCTCTTAGAAGTTGGGCTGTTTTACAACTCCATTTCTCCTGAAGGAATGCAAAAAGGGGGAAAGAGGGTCAGTTACAGGTCAGTTTTGCTACATTTGCAATCATGTGTTACACCTCAAAAAATACCTTAGACAGTCTTACAGTGGCAGGTTGAAGTATTCTAAGTTTTAATGCATTCCAGGATTGTTAAAGGAAGAATGTTTTTTTTGTGTTCCACATGATCTTTTTTTGATGTATTTTTTTTAAATGATGAGCTGAAAAAAATCTAAGGGGAGTTAACTTTTAGACAAGAATTGTCTAAGAATTTTTACAATTTCACTTGGTGAGACAAGAACATTGAAAATTAAAGGTTAAGTTACAAAGTAAAAAAAAAAAAAAAATGTTGAATGCAAAATTTTGCCTTCAATTGGCTACAATTGCCATGTTGGAGGATGAAGGAGGGAACTGGGATGGGTGTTTGAGGAGAATGGTGGCCTGAGGGAGAAAATCTGTTCGGCAGGTTGGTCATCCTGGTGCTGATGGAGCCAAACCTGTGGCTGGATGGAAGCTTTTTGAAGAGGCTGTGAGCCAAGCATGATGGCCTGCCACTGTCTTTCAGACCCGCTGTCTGGCACTTTTTCCTGACCTGTGACCCGCCTTGCTGTTTGCATGCTTGTGAATGACTGAGCCTTTTGAGGATGCCCTTTTCACACCCAATAATGATACTATTGCCTGTTACCAATGAACCTGTGTAATGTTTCAGACAGGTGTCTCATCTTTTCTGCTGGAAATGAACTGCTGAGAGTGTCATACAAGTGAGTGATTTAAAGGATGAAGTCTATAGTTTCCTTATTGTAAACAACTCCAATAAAAAGACCAAACCCACCAATGAACTGATCCTACTAACAAGTGTGGTGGAAATTCTTGTGAGCTGAAGGAGGGAGTTCACCAGGAGACTTCAGATGTGTTATGCAGAGGTATTTATTGCAGGCTTGATGCATCAAGGAGAAGTTGATGAGCAACACAATGTCCACAAGTGAACCAAGGTAGTGCCACACCAAATTCTGAAGATGTCCCTTCTAATGGGGTGTATTAATACCCACAATGTCACATGTTTTCCTTTCTACTCCATGAGCTATTCCCTATTATGGATATTCTGTACCCACCTTCTATATTTTCTGGTACTCTATTGGATATTCAAAACCAAACAATAGCTCATACCATACCTACGTATGCCCTGACTTCCAACCCTCTAACTGAGGACACTTTTGACCTAATTCCCTTAAAATGTCACCTCGAGCATTCCTCTTTGAATTGGTCCAGTATCAGTCTCTACAGTTTATCTATAAGACCTTGGCTACCTCTGTAGTAAGAACAGGGGGAGAGAATTCCTATCTGCTGTCTGCTAGAATAGCCTCCAAATATTATGTTAATGTGTCTCTGTCTGAGGCCTCTGTGTTGTCCAACCCTGAGACATTTGGGCACCTATCTATACAGAAGGCCCGTGATAGAAAATTCCCTCACAACAAGTATTCTATTTCTATTAATGCCGGATATATCTTCTTCAACTGTGCCATGAAGCTCCATTGTTCATTGCCATGAACACACACACTGTAGTTTATTTTGACTCAGTCCCATATACACCATCCTGCTGCAGGAAATACTCATTAGAGCACAAAATGTGGATTAATCTTCAGCTGAAGAATTTTCCCAACAAATGCACTATTTCCTCCTGCTCAAGCAATGTTTGTTGAAAACTACAGCAGCCAGATTTCTCAGTAAGTTACAGAGCCTTTTTTTAAAAAAATGAGACTGTATCAGTGTAACCTGTTTTTAATTAAATGTTAAATGGGGTTGGGGTTGAGAGCTACAGGCAGTGCATGGGAAACAAAGTATTGAAACATGGATAGTATTGTAATAAATGTGGGTTTTGTCTTTAGCAATGAATGCCAGAAATGTCAGAATCCTTGTAGACACACACAGAGAGGAGGGTGGTGTACAAAAAGGGACAATCTTTATTAGCAACGCTTAAGTAATTCATAAAATGAGTGGAGAGCTACAACCAGGTAAGATGAAGGTCACGGAGTGAACATGCTAGATTCCTTTTAAGCTGCATCACACACACACTCTTGAGGCATGCTATTTGATCACAGCACACAAGTTGAAGAACCACTATACACAAGACTAGTCTCACTAGCTTCAAGGCACACCTGTGAACACGGCACGCTAAGTTGAAGGACCACTGCACACACGGCTAAACTTTTAGCATAAGGCAATACCACCCAAACATGCAACACCCACTGATTGGAGGCACTGCAATACAATATACCTTAAAAGGAGAACCATAAAGCATCCCACCTGTAGGCTAGTCACTCCCCCACAGCAACCCTCCCACTCCACACTATTAAAATGTTACACAATACCTATACAATATAAGAAAGATATATAATGTTCCTAAAAGTTACTTAACTCGCCTAGTCGGCAAGACCCTCCCCCGGGGTCTGAGCTTGTGTCGCCGTCCAACTCCCGGGGAAACGGCTTCACTGGACGGCGAAAACGAGAGCCGGCTGGCAGCAGAGTCAGTGTTGCAGCAGGAAGCGGAGTCAGTGTTACAGCAGGCAGCAGAGACGTCACACAGGGAACGGTGGCGGCCCAGTACTCTCTACGGCGACCCCTGGTCTGACTACAGGAGGCACCCAGCCTCCCCTCCTAGCATACACACAGCTAACTCTCCTAGCTACCTGTCTTCGCCGGCAGCTCTAGATCACTGCGAACGACATCCCCCTCCTAGCAGAGTGTTGTGCCACCATGCGTGTTGCTCCAACCACCCCATGCTGCATCTGCCAGTCTTTTTTACTGCTCATCTCCCTCTGTCCTGCCAATCAGTCACACCTGCATCAAATCAGTAATTGGGGAGTCCTTGCTCCTGACGTCATCAGCTGGTGAGTCTCATCAAGTCACATCACAGTATTGTCAAGTTTCACGGAAGTAAACTGGTGATAATAACTTACACAGTAACTGGTAACTGGCAAACACCGCAGAGCTGGTAGTGGTGGTCCTAATGTGGGTTTGTTATTAATATTCCACCAACTCTCCTCATGCTGTCTGGTGAGCCTCTTAAAAGAAGGCACAGACGCACCATCCCTTTAGCATTATACTGTACTGATACTCTGACTTCTAAAACAGCAAAACAGAATAAATTCACTGTCGAGTACTTACAACATATTTTCTATTTAGACACACATTCCACCACATGGAATTGGAATTGGTTAAATGACTTAAGTCACATAAATTAATTTATGTTTCTCAAAATTACAGTTGTTAGATGCTGTAGATGTATCTCTGCACCTTTGCCTTCATTTAGTATGCACTGACCTCAATGGTCCCTACCTCTGTCTCCACTGGCCCCTCTGCTACTTGCCTGCAGCTACAGTGTACCTATTCACCAAACACACAAACCTCTCATTATTTTCTGTTTTGTTAGCTACCATGCACTGCACAATGGCAAGTGGTAGGATAGGAGTAATCAGCTATATGTGTTCAAAGTGTAAACGAAGTCAGATGTCTAAAAACTGAGAAGTTTTCTGTCAGAATTATCATAATGAATACGACCATCATCTAAATCAGCATCTTAGCTATCTGACAAACTGTTTTGAGTAAAATATTTTACACATTACAGAATACTATTAAGACTTTACATATGATGGTAAATATACAGAAGTTCTGTAATATATAAATGTAATTGAACTCTGAATGAAATGTTACAGAGGTCACCTCTGTTACATTTCATTCAGAGTTTTCACTATTTACAGCTACAGATGCTTTGTTCTTATGTTATCTCACCAATTTAGCATTCCCCTCAGACTGGGACAGTTGGTATTCATTAATTTTTCTTCTGATAGGGGTAGAGAGGTGGAGAAACACAGTGGAAAAAAAGATATTGGCACAGACAGCACAGAACTGTCCATGTTTGAAGTGCTGTTGAAGTGTGTTGTTAGGGATGGCAATGTTTTGTTGCAGCTGCCTTGTTCTTGGTTGTTTCCTTTCTTTGCAGCTTCTTTGGCCTGGTTTCATTTGTCTGATGTCTGCAGGTTGTTTTGCAAGCCACAATGCTTTCATTGTTGTTGCTGCTTTTTGCATTCCTCTTTTTCTCCTTCCTCTGTTTACCAGTCTCATCTCCTGCTCATTTTGTCAAAGTTGGCATGTTGCAGCAGCACCAAGTTTCCCATCCTTGGAAAAATTATATTTTAAGAGCCTTCTGGTTTCTGCAAAAAGTGAAAACTTGTAACTGGTAACTGGTAAACATGCACTTTATCATCATAGAAACATATACTGTAGACATGTTCCTTATTTTGTAGAGTGTCCTTTCTAGAAAAAAAATAGAGCAAGCATTGTAAAAGTTTATGATATGCCATATTAATATGATATACATATTGTAAAGTTGCTGTTGTCCAGTGTGTGATGAAATACACCTACAGCTATTTAGGGATGTGCCAAAATGCACATGCACCCACAGGGATAAGCAAGAGTTCAATAAACAAAGAGTTCTCTTATGGTGGCACAGGTGGTAGCACTGTTGCCTCACAGCTAAAAAGTCCCAGTTCGAATCCCGCTGTGGGCGCTGATGGCGTGTCTTCCACCATGTAGGTGCATTTTTGCCTGCTGCTCAAGGAAAGGGGTCTTTCTGTGTGGAGTTTGCATGTTCTCCCCGTGCTCACCTGGGGTATCCTCCATAAAAATACCCCCACTAAAAACATGCAAGAAGATCACCACCTGACCCCCCTAACTCTGCATGTTGTGTTGTGACTAATAAAGGATTTCTTCTATAAAATAACTCGAAACTCACTATTTTCTCTGGACTGGACACTTTACAACATACAGCAGGTTGTAGGTAAAGGTAAATTTTAGATGCACAATAGCATACAAAGGCATCTGAAAAATATGGAAAACACATTTGCATGAGTTGAAAATGTTTTATAGTCAAAGCCAAAAAATTGTGTGTATCACAGGGCTACTTCATTAATTTACAGAGGTGAGAGGAAAAAAAGAGAGACACTTCAGGGATATAATAGAAAGAACCAGAGTTTCTGTTATCGGTCAGAGGCTGAGGTGAACACAAACACACTACCATACTCATCGGTTACGGCTAGCATCTGTATAGTCTTTACACTTTGTCAAATAAACAAAAGAGTGCAAAGTTGGCAATTAGAGTTGACTGAGTGCCTTTCTCTCTCTCATTTACTAACTCACACACACTCTTGCCAGTCAACACACACACTTGAGAGGTACAGTTTTGCTGGCCGTAGTTTTGTTCTCAGATATGTGTAAACATGTCCTCCATTGTGCCTCTCACATCTCTTTGTCAAGCTTGCTCACACACACGCACGCACGCTGCCTTTATGCTTAGATCCCCACAAGGCCTTGTTTATTTAAATGATTACATTATGTCCTTGTCTTGTAGTGTACTGGGTCTCTTTGGTGGCATTTTGAGTGGCAGTTTCATAGAGGACAAGACAGAAAAACACCAACATTTCTAAACTACTTACTGCAAGCAGCAACACAGGCAGAGGCACAGGCATAGACCAGGCTAGCCAACAGGCCCACTAGTCCTGTTGGACCAAGGTCCAAGTTCAAAGTATCAAAGTAGGTATATCCAGGAATATATTCCAGTGTAGACTGAGGTCCAAAAGTGACAGGACTATGAAGACATGGAGAACAAAGTTAATCACGGACATGGAGAACAGAACAGCACTAAGGGGTAGACCAAAAAAAAATCCCCCTCCCCCATGGGCACAATCTGGCATCCAACCAGGCTTGTTTGGGTGTGCAGTGTGGAACTCATGAATAAGGGAGGTATCCGAAATTTGTTTGCATGTTACCCAGCAGCACTTGAGCCACTATCTCTCCCAGTTCACCAAATACTTCCAACCGTAGCCCTGGCAGTGCAAAGTTCAGGCCATGTCAGACAGTATAGGCAGGATAGTCATTTAGCATCTGGGTGATGGAGAAACTATAGCTGGAGGGAACAAGGAAGACTGGTTAAACCAAGGAAATATGAAAAGTAGGTTGAATCTTGACAGAGAGAGGCTGGAAGTTTCAGATACACAGCAGAAAGATTGATACTTTCAACTTCAACAGGACCAATGAACCAAGGGCAAAGTTTCTGAGATTTAATTTTCAAAAGGAGGTCTTTCAAAGAGAGATATACCTTTTGGCCAGGGGTGTAAGCCCAGGTAGCGGCGTGGTGATGGCTGACCTGGGACTGGGACCAGGTGGAAGCCCAAAGAAACGTAGCCTGAGCCTTCTTTCAAGTACACCTGCAGTGGCAGTGATGCCATTCTTCAATAGAGCCAAAGAAACAGCCAGGTGCTTTAGCTCCTGGAATTCTGACTCCACCTTGGGGGTCGAGCAGAATGTGGACCATGGAGTAAGAGCATTGAGGGGTGCTGTCAGATGGCTATAGATGCAAATGAAGCCCATGTAGAAATTAGCAAGCCCAAAAAAAGCACTGTAGTTGCTTCAGATTGGTGGGTGATAGCCACACAAGAGGAACTGCAGAGAGATTTGGAGGCTTAGGGATGGACCAAAGGACAGACAGAACAGAACCCAGGGCAGTATGTAGGCAGGTAGCATGACCAAACGCAGTCCAAGAAACAATATTTTCAGTAGACCAGTTTATTTGAGGATTGTGCAACTTTAACAAAGGTATGGCCAAGAAGTCTGAGGGCAATCAGTTATATGGAAACACATCTTTTCTTAGTGATTACCTGAGAGATGCAGCGCAATGGGAACAGTTTTTTTCACTAACCTGAGCAAGAAGCCGACCATTGAGAGCACTGGCCTTGATGAAACAAACTAGGAGTACAGTCTTAATATCCAACTGAGTGGCTCTCCTTTAATCTGTAAAGTTCTCTTTGGCACCAGAATCAATGAACGTAGGCAGGATGAAAGACTGGCCTCTCCACACTAGGGTGCCATTCAGCAAAGCTCTGGGGGGAGATGAACAAGTAGTAATGCTCAGAAGAATATCCTCCACTTACTGCCAAGCCTCCCCTTTCACTGGACACAAGGGACAAGGAGAGAAGAAATGGCCAACCTGACAAGGATAGAAGCAACTCTTGTGTTGAGACTTGCTGTCTTTCTTCAGGGGAGAGACGTTCCTGCGAAGCTGCTTTCAGTTTTTTGGAACAGACTTGAGCGGAGAAATGGTTAGGACAAGCAACAAGGTACAAATACAGAAGTATATACTAGTACATATTCTTGCCTGTCCTCTCCCTCCAACATTCATGGAGGTGGTTACAAACCCAGATTGCCAGAGAGATGAACTTGTCCAGGCTCCTGGGCTCATCTCTCGACATCAATTCATCTTTATTGGTTTTGTATAAAGTGTTCTGGAAAACCCCCTGGAGCGCATCCTCATTGCAGCCACTCTCCGCTGCAAGAGTGTGGAACTGAAAGTGGTTGGTACAATAACAAATGATCATTTTGTGTGTGTGCTTCAGTTATCACAGCATTATTAAAATCTTTCTGTCAGATACAGCATTGGACCTTAACAAACTACTTAGTGAAACAGTTTCAGGTGCTTCATACTAACTCCGTTTAGGTTACATTATTTTCTATGCACTGTTGTTACTTACATGCCTTGCATTGAACTCTAAGTTTAAAATAAATGTAAATAAATAAAAAAGAAAAAAAGCTGGGGGGCTTGTTGATCAAAACGTGTGTTCACTGACAGTCAAAGCCAAGGACAAATGTCAAAATGTAATAATGAAAGAAAATAACATTGATTTGCTTAACATCTTACATAACATGTACTGGTGTGAAAACAGGAAAGAGCACAACTGTCTAATAGAAAATAAATAATAAATAAATATGGTATATGAACATTTCTAATAACACCAGACTAACAGCAGCATATATACCAGTGTGTTAGACTTTTACTAGTATCAGTTAATGGGTGATGCAATCAGGCAAGACAGTTTTAAAACAACAAAATAAACAATACAACAGTCTAAAAATAATGGTAGCTGACTAGCTTCTTATCTCAAGCTCATATCTTTCTACAAAAGTGGAAAACTTGTTTCTCAACTGCATTTTAAATCTTTTGCACTCTCACTCCTCTGTTCTCTCTGCCTTGTCATCTCACCCCTCCTCTCTGTTCTCACCTATACTTGTTCCTCTCTTCCTTCCCTATTTACTTTTTTCACCAAGGCTATATCACACTGAAGAAAAGTGGATATCCTGTTCATCTAAAACTTTGAAAAAACTTTGTGTGAAGACTTTGGGAGATCATCTGGGGAATCAATCATGTTTGGAAAAGTCAATGTCAAACATTTATTTCTATTATTAAGACTGGGAGATCTGTCTGTAATTCTTCATAACATGTTCTCAACTTTAACCTATATACACCTACAAATATCTAATATCAAATCTACAGCACATTGATGAAAACTTTTAAATTTACTGTACTCAGCGTCTTGTAGTTTGTCTTTCCTGGGAAGAGGAAAGCTGTCACAACAAAGAATTGGGGATTGTTGTTGGAGGATTTGTAAGTTACCATGTATGATGTTTATGTGGCGAGTGGGACTGCTTAGCAGCCTAATGATGTGACAACGCCACCTAGGGGAATTCCACCCCCAGGAAATTATTAGGCTCAACCCTCTAAACACAAAGATCCACAGATTCAACTAAACAATGACAGAGACTGATCCACAGTATACAAAAAAGTTTAGTAAAATAATTGTTATGTTCCTTTTTTTCTTTTTAAAATGACAGTCATAAAAGGACAAGCGACTGTAATTAAATGTCGCTGTGTGAGTTACCAAGAGGCAGGTGGAGCCAGGCTGGGGGGCTACCGGGGAGGACACACCAAACCAAAAGGGGGCGGGGCAGGGTGCAAAACCGAGCAAACTCCACACCACACGTGAGGTAAAAGAAATCAAGAAAAACACGGCACACAAAGGGATGAGTGAAGGGACACCACCACCAGGAGGTCCGCCTACCACCGGCTCGCACCCCACCGCTCCTGCCCAGAAAGAGAAGCAGTTCATACAAAAGAATATACAAAATACAACCCAATATAATAAGGAAAACAAAATCAGAACTGAATTCACCAGATAAAGTAAAATAATGGGAAACCAAACTCTCAGCAAAAGACGGCAAAGGAAACATATTGATTCTATAAACCAGCAAATTATTACAATGCGCGATTTTCACATGAGTAAATGTCAATTACAGTCAACTTGATCGATAAAAATCAGACACTAGGCTCCAGGTATCTAATGCTACAGAAACGGAACAGTCTTGTTCCGGCCACAGGGTCTGGAGCGGTCACAGGAAGTTAGTATAGATAAAATTCAGTGGGAGACAGAACAGCAGCGCGCACCAGAGGCCAGAGGCTGATGACGCTGACACACACACACACACACACACACACACACACACACACACACACACACCCACACACATACACACACGGTGCGCAGCTTAGCCCAACATCCTACGAAGTGAAATATAAAAAATATTATTTACAATTTGGGGAAAAGTATGGAAATAAACCGCGGCGTCAACGCAGGTAAACGTACCACAAAGCAAGCACGGATTCCACCCAGCGTGGATGAGACACAGGGTTCTGTGAAGTGCAGGCTTGGATCGAGCACTGCCACCATATGGCTCAGCATTCAAAGCCGCCGGAGAAAGTCAGCACTACAGAGCGAAGAAACCAGCAGGTAAAGCAACAATAACGCATATAGCGCAAGTGCCCACCTTGTGCTACAGGGAGATCAGCACACACGTCACACGCTAAACTGCCGCACACTAGATACCAGGACACCAGGCTCTGGAGGAGGTCAAGGAGAGTGATCAGAGCAGCAGCACTCCACCTGAATATAAGACTGACGGTTCCGCCCCGCAATCAAAGCGCAGCGGGATAATTGAACACAACCTGCGGACAATTAAGCAGGCTGGAAGAGGGGAGAGTGAAACTCAACCTGCCACATTTAGTTTTACAAAGACTTAAAGGTCTTATTCTTAAGACCCTTAAGGTCCTTAAGAAGAAGAGAACAAATACAACAGAAGAGCAAGTGGTGTATCCTCATGTAACAGCTCACTGTGGCTGCTCTTTTTTGTCCCATTACTCCCTGGTCCCTGTTTTAAATACTTAAAATTGATCCACTGACAAAAAATATTAAAAGTACTTGTCTTGGCCTCCAGACAAAGTGTCCTCATTAATCTGGTGGTCCCCTGCCTTGTCTTGTAGCACAAACGGTAGATCTAACTATGCACCTGCCCTGTGAAATATCTCAGCATCTAGTGGATGAATTTGCACCACATTCTGTACAGATATCCAGAGTTCCTTGGTAACATATTGGAATGACTTTGGTGATCCTTTGACTATTTGTCAAGAGCCACCATTAATTTCATACCTATGGTTTTAAATCAAAAGTCTCAACACCTACGAGATGGATTTTTATGAGATTTCATACACGCATTCATGTCCCCCTCGGTGATCCCTTAATATTAATATTATCGTCTAGGACCATTATCAAGTCATCATTTTCCATCATCCTCAATAGCTGTGCATGTTTGGTGGTGAATTTGTAATGTTAGCATGCTAACAGATGTAACTAAGACGAGTTCATGTTTAGCTTCCTGCACCACTGTGTCTTTGTTCAGAGAGCAGCTAACATGGCTCTAGAATCTTAAGGTGCTCTCAGACAGTGAGTGGCTGCTGCTGCAGCAATGTCAGTGCTCTGTATTTTGTGTCAGTGGCAGCAAGGCATAGTGATGTTGTCATTGCTCCCCGCTGTTGCTGTCCACAGACCTCGACAGCATGGTGCCATTGTTTATGTCAAAACAGTGGAGGAGCTTGCTGTGTGAAAGCACATCTTGTTCATCTACGATCAATTAGCAGTAACCTAAAGTTCCTATGACGTCATAATCAATGTTTAAATGTGTTTTTCTCATCTTGGACGATACGGCAGTATCTGGTCATATAATGGCAAAAAAGTCCTTTTGTAATTTCCTGGAACAATGAAAGAAAGTTGATGACTCGTCCTGTACTGGGGGTGTATGGTAAATAATAAAGCGGTAATTACAGAACGTAAACATATTTATTAGCTTTTGCTGCCACCTATAGTATCAAAAATGAAGTTTGGTTTCATGAAAATCATAAGGGTTGTTGGTTACCTAAAGATTAATACACCTGTAGAATAATTTCTAGCAGTGCCATTTGTCAAATCATAATCTAATAATGCCTAAAAAAAATATTACATTAACAAATAAATATCAGCATAAAATCATTATTAGAAAGTGTGAGGCCAGTATCATTTGTTGTGAATTTAAAAAGAGGTTGGTGTTATTAAAGATGTTCATTTGTTTACTTATTTTTTAATTTTACCGATTAGGGACAAATAGCAGGCTTAACACGCCACACTTTGTCTTTCGTATTATTAGCATCTGTCTTTAAAATCGACGAAATTACAGATAAAAACAACTGACAGTTGTCCAGCACATAGTCTTGGACATCTGGTTTGTCACTGTGCGGAATAAGGAGTAGCAGGAGTAATGTATGGATGAAAATGTCTCAATCTGATAATAGATAAATACCCAGAAATCACGAGAAAGTACAATATTAACACACTTTTTGAAGAGGCACAACAAGGCGAACTGATCCATGGAAATCACAGCCGTGACGGGCACTGACGGCACACACTTTTTATAAGGTGGGCGCGTGCCCGGATTGGAGAAGGCGCTGATGAATGGAGGGAGGAGAGACCAGCTGGAGCCACCGGGTTGGTCGAGTACAACCATCGAGGGGACGGGTCCGGGACTGGCGGGAGCCATCTCCGAATCAGGAGCTTACGGGAAAGGGAATCCCCGATGACGTCACGGTTCCCACGCTGCTGAACTGAAGATGCTCATGAATGAACAAATTAAACTCGATCGAACACTTAACGCCCGTAACATAAGTAATGTCAAATAAGGAGGTAATTTGACAAAAAGATTTTGCTTTTATCTCTTCACTGGACCTTGACAAAAAACTTTGTCTTTTAGACTTTTCACTTAGCCTGTATGGGTACTTATTCACATTCAAATAAATTTGGCCACATCATTGTAGAAATGTACTCTTCTTAGCTGAAAGTTGGCTCCTTTCAAAATCTAAAGCGACAAAGTATTAATTGATGATTAAGTGTGAGTCACAACAATAAAATCTAGAAAACTGAGCTTGTGTTGCAAGTGCCTACAATAGAATTTTTCTTGTCTACATGTGATTTTACATCAATAACACTTGACAGCATTAATTTTGAGACATTAGTACTATTAAAATAGTCCAACAAGATTGTTAAACCCCAGATATTATTCCATAAGTGAAGCAAATCTGACAAGCTAGTTGAGGCAGACTAATCCACTCTGAAGCTCCAGTTACATGATATGTACTTCTCACAGCAACATATATCTAAGGCACTCTTATCATCGTGGTGGCATTCTTAAAGGACCATACATGTGGCTGTGCATAATCAGCCCAGTAAGTTCTGCGCTCACAACTTAGATTCCCAACTCATGTAAGTAGCACTAACCTGTCGTCTTTACCTTCAAAGGTCCCATTGGTTTCACTTCATTTTAGTACACTTGAAGAAAGCATTGATGCATCATGATGACGCACAATGCATTGCTTACTTTCATTCAAGTTACTGAATTGTAGAGTAGTAATTAGTTGGATGTATTGAGTGATCTTTGAGAACTGACTTACTTCAGAGTGGAAGGCAGTTCGAACTACAAAACACACTTACTCTAAGTCGAACTCAGACTTTTGTTGTCATTGGATGATCAGGACTTGGAGATCTTTGTGTTGGTAAACAAAAAGTAGTTAGTAAAGAGGTAACTCTGGGTAGTAATGCTGTCACAAAATGGAGTCGAACAGATTGAGACAGGGAAAGGACAAGAAGAATGACACTGCAGCTTCTGAACCCAAAGATGGCAGCTGGTGATGTAGTTGTAGCACAAGACAAACTATGCAGTCCACAATAGCTGCGCATCTCTCCTTGCTTCTTTTGGTCAGAAACGTGGTATGCTTTATGTTCAATCAGGACTACAATAGGTGACCTCTCAACTTCTGACCTCAAGCCTTGGACAGCACAGGACTAGTACAGGTGAAACATGTACATTAGAGGACTTTTCTATTGACAAATAAAGATAAAAAAAAATAAAAATAAAATGATAGAAGATTATATATTGTAATGACATATGTATATTTGTGTCCAGCAGCAAATTCAGCCAGAATTGGATACAAATTAAATGTATCTGGTAAATGTTTAGTTCAGGAGGCAGCACCTCTTGTTTGAATTTTGTAGAGCTCAGAGATGGTTGAGTTTTTTCTAATTAATAGTGAAATGGCAGCAATATACATTTGTTCCATGTTTTACTGTTACTGTTGTTGGAGTGCTAATAATGTCGACTCATCCCTCTGTCTATCTAATGCATCGGTACACACAGAGTGTAATGCGGAGCTGTAGATATTCTGCATTCACATAATCCATTTCATGTGACTTGGTTGAATAAATACATATAAATAAAAAAATAAATAAATGAATAAATAAATGAATGAAAAATAAATGAATAGAGAACTATTTTAAAGAGAAGATTTGTATTTCGGGGCAGTGGAGTGCTAGACAATGTCAGATTTTTCACAAAATGCATTTAGTTTTTTTGGTCTTGAGGGCAGAATGACTTCTGGAAAAAAGGCAAAAAACTGTTGTATAGAAGAATTAGTGGTTTAATGAAGTGACTGTACATGTGATTTACTTGAGGTTTCCCAATTTGTTTTATTTCTTAGTGTCTGTGTTATTTCCATGTGTTACTTAAATAATGTAATTTTCATTACCACGTTTTGGTAGATTCTAATCACCTCACCCTCAAGCACCACTTTGTACCAGTGGCACAATAATCTAATCATGCTTCATAGAAATATCAGCTTCTGCTTACTGATTCATCCATGCACTTGAGAGAGGAGATGAGTTGAAGAGTAAAGAGAAAGAGAGAGGAAGAAAGAGCAAAAGATGGGGTGGGAAAATAGAACTAAAAATGGTTAGAACTGTTTGTGTGTGTTTCGGTACATTTGAGTATTTCTGTAGGTACACTGATGTAAGAGAGAAGTCACTTCTCTTAATTCACTTCATTTCCTTCTCCCATCCCATACTTCTGTCTTTCTGTCCCTTCCCATCAGGTCACAGTGCTGACAGAGTAAGACCTGTCTGTCCATCCATCTGTCCAAACGTCTTTGTCAGCACTCCCCTCTATCTGTCCCTTCATCTTTAATTCATCCTTGATTAGCTTTTCTGACAAATGAGTTCTGTCACACACTGAAAAAGCAAACAGCAGGATGAAAAATAAACTCAACAAGCTGAACTTCAAGAGAAACACACAAGGTTTTGGTACATGATCAGCATACCTATAAAGTAATGATACAATTGGCAACAAATATTTATGTCTGTACCAAGTAGATTGCTGGCTCCACATTGATAAAATTAAGTGTGCTATTACTGTTTGAAATCCCAGAAGGAACACATTTTACTGTTTAAACTGAGTCAAAAGTGCAATTCAAGATCTCATCTCATCTCATCTTCAACTGCTTATCCGGGGTCGGGTTGTGGGGGCGACAGCTTCAGCAGGGCACCCCAAACTTCCCTTTTCCCGGGCCACATTAACCAGCTCTGACTGGGGGATCCCGAGGCGTTCCCAGGCCAGTGTGGAAATATAATCTCTCCGCCTAGTGCTGGGTCTTCCCCGTGGTCTCCTCCCAGCTGGACGTGCCTGGAACACGTCCCTGGGGAGGCGCCCAGGGGGCATCTTTACCAGATGCCCGTGTTATATAGAATAGTTTGTTGAACACTTTAGTACACAAAAATATCTTGTCATTTTGAAGGAATCTCACCTCATATTCTTGAGTATGATTGTATGTCCTGAAGAATGTGACTCTTAGCCTTGTGCCTTACATATCAGGTGCCTGAGGACAACTAGTACTAATAACAACAGTGCTCATGGTGCCTCTCTTCCTTATTTACGATGTTTGTAGGCACCCAAGACCTTTAGACCACAGCTCTCCGTCGCAGCAATGGAAGCTTTGAACATCGCCCACTCAGGTTCGATGCCCCCAACCTCCACAGGGATGCCAAAAAAGCTCTGCCGGAGGTATGAGTTTAAGATCTCTCGGACAGGCGCCTCCTCCAGACGTTCCCAGTTCACCTGCACCACACGCTTGGGTTTACCAGGTCTGTCTAAAGTCTTCCCCCACCCTCAGACCCAACTCACCACCAGATTGTGATCAGTTGACAGCTCTGCCCCTCTCTTCACCCGAGTGTCCAAAATGTGCGGCCTCAAGTCAAATGATACGATAATGAAATTGATCATCGACCTTGGACCTAGGGCACTCTGGTACCATGTACACTTATGAACGTCCTTATGTTTGAACATGGTGTTCATTATGGACAGTCCATTACTAGCACAGAAGTCCAATAACAAACAACCGCTCAGCTTCAGATCAGGGGGGCCATTCCTCCCAGTCACACCTCTCCAGGTGTCTCCAACATTGCCCATGTGTGCAATGAAGTCCCCCAGAAGGACTATGGAGTCCCCTACCGGAGCCCCATGCAGGACTCTACTCAGGGTCTCCAAGAAGGCCGAATACTCAGAACTGCTGTTTGGTGCATAGGCACAAACAACAGTCAGAGTTTTCCCACCCGTAACCCGAAGGCATAGGGAGGCGACCCTTTTGTCCACTGGGGTAAACTCCAACGTAGCGGCACTCAGCCGGGGATTTGTGAGTATCCCCACACCTGCCCGGCGCATCACTACTTGGGCAGCTCCAGAGAAGAATAGAGTCCAACCCCTATCCAGGAGAACGGTTCCAGAGCCGACACTGTGTGTAGAGGTGAGCCCCACCAGATCCAACTGGTAGCGCTCCATCTCACGCACAAGCTCCGGCTCCTTCCCCCACAGAGAGGTGACGTTCCACGTCCCCAGAGCCAGCTTCTGCCACCCAGGTCTGGTCCATCGAGATCCCCGGCCTTCACTGCCACCCATATGGCAGCGCACCCGACCCCAGCGGTTTCTCCTGCAGGTGGTGGGGCCACAGGATGAAGATGAGGGTGCCATGTAGTCTTTTCAGGCTGTGCCCAGCCGGGCTCCGTGGCAAGGCTGACCAACAGGCGCTCGCTGACGGGCTCTCCATCTGGGCCTGGCTCCAGACGGGGACCCCGGGCTTACTCCGGGCTGGGAATCACCTCTCTTTCCACATGTTTTCATGGGGTCTTCATGAACCATTCTTAGTCTGGACCCTCGCCTGAGACCAATCTGCCATGGGAGACCCTACCAGGAGCACTAGGCACTAGCCCTCAGGTTCACCGGGACACACAAACCTCTCCACTACGGTAAGGTGATGGTTCCCGGAGAGGCAATTCAAGATGTCTTTTCCTATTTTGAGGGTCAGATTAATCAGCTAGGGAGCCTCATGAGGCATGCCCCCTATTTCTCGCCACTCCATTCAACTGGATACACTTTCCTCACCCTCTCCTTCCCAGCGTGTAGGAGAACCGATAGTGGCCACAAAGAATGCAAAAAGCATGAAAGGCCATCTCTAGAGCCAGTGTTTGGTTTGTCTGTTCTGAGCTGCTATAGAAACATGGCAGTACAAAGGGCTCAGTCCAAGGTAACAAATACAAGATTCTTATTTTCAGGTGATTTAACACAATGTAAAAATGTAATTATGAACATTATATTCCATTTCTGCCAATAGATTCTTCTCATTCCTAAACTGGGTATTACATTATTTTTTGCACTGTACACATAATCACATAGTTTCTAGTTGAAATATTATGTAAATACAAGTCATTGTTCCAACAAACATTGTGTATAAAAACTGCTTTTTCTGCTCAGTAATGTGTCAAGGGCTGCTGCTGCAGTGGTCTGAACAGCTAGCACATACTAGTCAGTCACCACTTGCTAAACTTTGTTACACAGTGGACCAGCTTGAATGACTGGATGGCGAAGTTATGGCCGTGTGCACAAATGGAGATGCTTTCCATGCTGGTACGTCCAACATCATCTTACCAAAACCATGGTAACTGGTTGTTGTATGGGATTCCCTTGTCATGTTCTGTGCCCCACACACACTATAGAGAACTGTACAAAATCAGCTGATAGTGAGGTTCCTTACTGTGAGACTTCATTGTCAAGCAACTGCAGTTTTATTAAAAAAAAACAAAAAACAGAGCATAAAATACTGCTGTGCTTGCAAATTTGTGTAAGGAGAATGGATTCTTCTTTTTGAGACTGGGCAAGTTTCATAACATCAGATGGTCTGAATGAAGGCATGAAACACTGTTGTTAAGAATATTGCCAGCCAATCAAATGCAACTGGCTATAAGTGATCAGTGACCTGCAGCATATCTGCACAGAGCTTTTTCAATGTTTTCTTTGAAGACCACATTCAGCATGTTTCAGAAGGAAAAGCTTACCATTGGATAATATAAAGATGAACTCGTTGTTTCTCATGCTAATGCTGCTAGGGACAAGACAAATTTGCTCAGGAGTTTAATTGAAATCGGTTTAAAATGAGATATGACTCCCTCAAGTCATGTGATTTCTTCAACTTGGCCTCAGAAAATGCAACACCTTCACCATTTTGGCAGTACAATGATGAGCAGCATTCTTCAGAAATATGATGCCACCTGGCAACTTGACAGAAACGCCACAGTTTGAGAATGTATGAGCTTAAATCAAACAGGAAAACAGCAGTGTTCTCGGTGTATGAATTGGCCAAAATAGTAAATACAAGCAGTCCAGATTGTTACTTCACCATCAACATGGTAGTTACATTGTCTCTTAGGCTGCCTTTGGGCAGTGCAGCACGTGAGAGGAGATTCTCACATCTCACATATATTTTGTTTTGTTTTGGCTGTGACCCTTTTTACCTGTACATCAGGTCTCTTTTTGTTAATAACAATAATCCACACCAGCCTGTGCTGGACTTTCTGTGTTCGGAGGATGTTGTGAAAAGTGCTGAAAAAAAGGAAACATCAACAGAAAAATGTCAAACGTCTGTGTATGATAACCTCTTACCAGCTGACGCTAACCTGTGTTTTTCTGTCAACAGGACCGAGTTTATCAAGGCAGAACAAGCTGACCCGTCTCTGGTTGACTGTTTCTCATCTGTGGCCAAAACAAGCACATGTCCCTCTGTCTACAGCGTTAACAAAGGTGTGTTAATGCATATTAGGTTGGGATTCAGTTCAGCAAGTGGTTGTCCCTCAGACATTTCGCCCACAAGTTCTTGGTTTGGCACACGACAACTTCGCAGGCCAGCGAAGATGTGACCAGATTCTGTCGTTCATGCCACGTTTGTCAGGTAAGCGGTAAACAAAATCAGGTGATTCCTCCGGCTCCACTGCACCCAATTCCAGTGTTAGGTGAACCATTTGAACACATAATCCTCGATTGTGTAGGTTCGCTTCCAAAATCCAAATCCGGCCATCAATATCTCTTGACTTTGATGTGCGCTGCCACTCGTTATCCCGAGGCCATTCTGCTGCGCACCCTCAAAACCAAAGCGGTGATCAAAGCTCTCATAAACTTCTTTTCCACATTTGGGTTACCGAAATCCATTCAGACAGATCAAGGTTCAAACTTCCTGTCAAAACTGTTCGCCCAGGTCCTGGCGTCGCTGTCCATTCAGCACCGGAAATCCAGCGCGTATCATCCACAGTCCCAGGGCGCACTCGAGCGTTTCCATCAGATGTTAAAGTCGATGCTGAAAAAATTCTGTTTGGAATCAGGAAAAGAGTGGGATGAAGGTTTGCCATTCCTCATGTTAGCTGCACGAGAAAGTGTGCAGGAATCGACAGGTTTCAGTCCTGCAGAGCTGGTGTTTGGACACACCGTGCGTGGTCCTCTGCGCGTGCTGAGAGACAAGTACCTGTCAGAAACGGCTAGCTCCAGCCAAAATGTGCTTGATTATGTGAGCTCTTTCAGAGAGCGTCTGCACAAAGCCTGTGAGACCGCGCGCAGCGCTCTTTCAGTGTCCCATGGGAAAATGAAGCGTAAGTTCGATAGAAAAGCTGTGTAGAGAAGATTTGAAGTTGGTGATAAAGTGTTGTCTTCCAATCCCCGGTTCCGCCCTCCAGGCGAAATTCTGTGGTCCTTATGACATCAAAAAAAAGTTAAGTGAAACTGATTACGTTGTGTGCACCCCTGACCATAGGAGAAAATCCTGTGTGTGCCACATTAATATGCTGAAGCCATATTTTGCTCGTTCTCCTGGGTCTCCCTCCATTCCTCCAGCAGTAGTGTCCACGGTTGTGCAGATGCCTCTGTCGGAATACAGCCCTGAGAGCGATGGCTTACTTCTTAGCCACGGAGACTCGTGCACTCGTCTCCAAAACTCAGACTACCTGACAAATTTGCAACATCATTTAAAACATTTAGACTTGCCCGCTCAAAAAGATATCTGCCAGCTAATCGAAAATCACTTACCTTTGTATTCGGATACTCCGTCTCGTACCACCGCCATCTCTCATGACATTGATGTGGGGGATAAGCCCCCTATCAAGCAGCACGCTTACCGCGTTAACCCCACAAATCGTGCACTTCTCCAGAGGAAGTTAACTATCTGTTGGAGAATGGTTTAGCTGTCCCAAGCAGCAGTGCATGGAGTTCTCCTTGCCTTCTGGTCCCTAAAGTGGACAAAACGCCTCGTTTCTGTACAGACTTTCGAAAAGTGAATAATGTGACAAAGGCTGACTCGTATCCTCTGCCCCGAATGGAGGATTGTGTAGACAAAGTTGGTGTTGCTAAATTTGTCACAAAGCTCGACCTGTTAAAGGGTTATTGGCAAGTCCCTTTGACTCCCCGTGCTTCAGAGATCTCTGCCTTTGTGACTCCAGATAGCTTCCTACAGTACACGGTGATGCCCTTTGGTCTCAGGAATGCGCCGGCCACTTTCCAGCGCCTCATGCACAAAGTCCTAGGTGGTGTTAAGAGCTGTGAGGTTTACCTAGATGACATTGTGGCATATTCTGCCACGTGGTCTGAGCACATCAAAACGCTGAGCACAATTTTTGGTAGGTTGAAGCAGGCTTCCCTCACCTTAAACCTGGCCAAATGTGAGTTTGGTCGCGCTACTGTGACCTACTTAGGTAAGCAGGGACAGGTGCGGGCCCTTGCTGATAAAGTCCAGGCCATCCTCAACTTCCCTGTGCCTCAGACACGGCGTGAGCTCGCCGTTTTTTAGGGATGGCTGGCTATTATCGCAGGTTCTGTAGAAACTTCTCTGATGTTGTGGCTTCACTCACCAGTTTAACCAGTACCTCCCACCCATTCGAATGGTCCTCAGGCTGCACAAAAGCCTTCCAGGCAGCCAAAGCCATTCTCTGTAGCACACCTGTTCTGGCTGCTCCTAACTTTAAGCGCCCCTTCAAGATGGAGGTGGACGCAAGCGCCAGCGGTGCAGGTGTGGTGCTGCTGCAGGAGGACGACCGCGTTATTGACCACCCTATTTGTTTCTTCTCAAAGAAGTTCAATGGGCATCAGGTACAGTATAGTACCATTGAAAAGGAAGCCCTCTCGTTGCTGTTAGCTTTGCAGCACTTCGAAGTATATGTAGGGTCCAGTTCTGTGCCTGTGGTGGTCTACACTGACCACAATCCCCTCGTGTTTCTGGCCCGGATGAGAAATGGAAACCAGAGACTCATGAGATGGTCCCTGTTACTCCAGGATTTTAACCTGGAAATTAATCATAAAAAAGGCACAGAAAATGTGTTAGCTGATGCTCTGTCTCGTGTCTCTTCCTGAAGTATCAGAAATAGTAGGGGAATGACTGATATTTAGGAAGGGGGGTGTTACTGCCCTGGCTGTATTGCTTCTGCACTGTTTTTTGGTTCCTGTGTGGTCCTGTGGTGTCTTTCTGTCTGGTCCATGTTTTTGTGTGTGAGTGTGTGCTCTTCTTTTTTTTAGCAGCTGTGCTGGTCCTGCCCTCCTCCATACAGCAAGAGGTGTCGCTATCCAGCCTGTTTTAAATTGCGGGTTTTTCATTCATCGGGGGACTCGGCTTGACAGCAGTGGCTCGTGTATTTTCTGGCGTTTGTCTTGAGAACTTTGTCCCCAGATCTGTGTAGATTGTGGTAGTGTTAGTACTAGTAGTGTGGTTTTTGGTGGTGGGTTTTCGATCTTTCTCCGGGTTTGTTGGGTTGTAGTTTGTAACACTGTATATATTTAGCACTATTTTGTTTTGTTTTGGCTGTGACCCTTTTTACCTGTACATCAGGTCTCTTTTTGTTAATAACAATACATTTGTGGTTTACTATTGTACATGTTTTTTGGCTTAGAGTAATTTGTTGATTTGGAGACAAAGTTTGTTTTTTTCACTCATTTATGTTGCGTCCCTGCTCCCCTAGACTGGGGCGTAACAGGGTGGCATTACCAACCTGTTAGTAGCACAAGAGCGAAAAAATGAAGGGATCACCAAAGTCATTAGAATTCATCACCTGAAAACTATGACTGTTTGTACCAAACTTTTGACCAATCCATCAACTGGGTGGTAAGATTGAAATATTTCAGTGGATAATTGTAAGCTTCAACCAAGGTGGTCAGCAAAGTTATTAAGATTCATCCTCTGGGTACTTTGAATATTTGCGGTATAGCAAATTGTGACATCATCAACCCATTTACGTAAACCAACATGCTACATTTACATAAACACAACATATGTGTTAACACTTTAAATTTATTTACATTCTGTAGGTTAAGTTTACTTTAAGTTCCAGTTTTCAATTGCTGTGGTTAAAATCTGGTTAGGCTTAGGTACAAAAACCACTTGGTTAGGGTTAGGGAAAGATCTTGCTTTGGCTTAAAATTCCTGTTTTTGCCACCACAAACATGGCTGGAAAATGTCCTGATGTCTCCTTAAAAATAACTGGTTTTATATTTTGATCTTGAGCAAAGTGGTAGACTGACCAAAAGTCTGACCTTGCCATACCTAGAGCCATGCCAATAGCATGGCCAAAGATGAAGGAGCTGTTGACACTCCTAGATCTTAATATTTAATGGACTGTTGATATTGTCCTCAAGCCATACCACCCATGCATCCATTTATCCATGCACGCATTAATTCACCCATCCTTCCATCCATTTCCTCCTGGTGGATCATGAGGCGTTCCCAAGCCAAATGAGATATGTAATCCCTCCAGCATGTTCTGAGTTTACCCTGAGTTCCTTAACAGTTGGATGTGTCCTTAAGTGAGTACAGTATGTATAATATATGGTCAATTTGAAATTACTTTCTGGGTTATTTATACTGTACTTCATTCTTATACACACACACACACACACACACACACACACACACACACACACACACCCTCTCACTATTTTGTGGCTTATATGATAATGGAAAGGTTGTATCTATAATACAGTGGTGGTATTCCATACATAATTGGCTAATTATTTTGTAAAACCAAACACTTGACTGTTTTAGTCAGCCATAAAAATCTCAGTAATTGTATGATAGGACAAAGATGCAAATCAGATGTGTCAGCTCTCAGGAGATCCCACAAGGTGCACTGACTGGAAAGAGCACTGACTCACTCCAATTCCAAATATAGTAAAGCCCAAAGTCTTATCAAGTCTTCATGTTATTATGATGCATGAACACCTAGTGTAGCAGCAGTTCCTGTTGGCTGGCCAATTTTCCACCTTCTCTGGTCTTCAGTGAGACAAATCTGTTTCTCATCATCAGTAATCACCTCTCCATAAAATCCTGGTCATCTCTCCACCTCGTCGCCAGATAATTCTGGTCTGCTCAGATGTGTCTCTTTGTGCTTCTTGATCTCTGTCTCCTGTGCCACCCTCGTCGTTCTTCGCCAGCCTCGCCATGGACTGCCGACTCCCGTCTCCTCTGCCGAGGATTTAGAAGAGCTGGATCTTTTGTTACTCCTTAGCCAGCTCAATTTTCAGAATTATCTGGCCAAACGATGGACCCAGTGGACTTGGATAGGATTAAACAGATGCTTTAGTGGGGCAACATGAGTCAACTCTATGTCAGAATATGGAAACACTACAGCAACTTAGCGCCAGCTCGGCGGTTGGATGGACCAGGTGGCTATTCAACTTTGCCACCTCCGCCTCCAACTGTGCTTCCCGCTGCTCCACCTCCCACTGCTCCGCCCGTCATCTCCACTCTCCTGCCTCGCGAGCCCTACATTCCCACTCCTAACAGGTACTCCGGGGATTTAGGGACTTGTGCACAGTTTCTTCACCAGTGTAATTTAATTTTCAGTCAACAGCCCATTACTTACTCAATTAATCAGTCAGGAATGTCTGCCACAGTTTATGAACATTGCGGACCATACTAGGTAAAAAAAGAGGAGAGTATCTCATTGACTGTGTGAAGACCACTTGCTACATTATATTGCCAAAAGTTTTGGCTCACCTGCCTTGACTCGCATATGAACTTAATTGACATCTCTTTCTTTCAGCGAGAGACTCATCCCACCAAAATGCACAACTGAACGCCACAGGAAGTCATTCCTGCCTGTGGCCATCAAACTGTACAACTCCTCCCTCTGAATGGCCCTTGAACGTTTTCACTCCCAGTCATCCATATTTATACTATTTATACAGTTCACTGCTGACTTAATACAATAATCACATGCAATAACCAACAGTGCAATAATTCAACTTGTGTAATATCCACTGTCATACATTTATTTATTTTTTACACTGTTATATAACTTATTCTTGTATCACAATGCATATTCTGTACATTCTAATCTATTACAGTTTATATGTATAATAACAAGCCTGTACAATATCAGTATACTATTGTTCAAAGCACATACCTTTACTGTATATACTCTTTTTATTATCTCATTTTGCCATCTTGTCTACACACACACACACACACACACACACACACACACACATATATAAATGTGTGTGTGCGTGTGTGTGTGTGTGTATATGTGTGTGTGTGTGTGTGTGTGTGTGTGTGTGTGTGTGTGTGTGTGTGTGTGTACATATATATATATATACACACACACACACACACATATACATACAGTGCTTAACAAATTTATTAGAGCACCACCCAAAGTAAGGTTTATGCCACAGCTGCCCTAAATTAACAGCACTGGTAATTACCAAAATCATTTTCTATGTTTCTGTAATGGTTAATACACCAATATGTAGAAGCTCTTTAACCGAAATGATATTTTTAATGCTAAAATATGAAATAAAAAAAATGCTAAAATAAAAAATAGTAAAGCTCATTATTATTTCTAGATTAATATGTCAAATTATAGTTATTTACTTGCATTCCTGAACAGAAAAATTAGTTTTAGTCATTGAATGTTATGCTTGATTAATTAAGTTGTTCCGTTAGTCGTCTGCTTAATCAAGCAGACGACTAACGGAACAAGGCTTAAAGGGAAATAGCTGCTAAGAAGCCATTATTGAGGCCTGCAAACATCCAGAAACACCTCAGATTTGCCAGGGAGCACAAACACTGGACTGTTGATGACTGGAAGAAGGTACTCTGGATGGAGGACTTCAAATTTGAACTCTTCGGTCAGCATCGTCGTGTTTATGTCCACAGAAAAGCTGGAGAACATTTTGATACCAGATGCATTGGACCCACAGTGAAACACGGTGGAGATTCCATTATGGTATGGGGTTCCATTTGTGGAAATGGCGTGGGCAAATCAGTGAAAACTGATGGTATCACGAACAAGACCGTCTACCATAACATCTTAGTGCATCATGGAATCCCTTCTGGACTGAATCTGATTGGGCGTGAGTTCATATACCAAAAAGACAATAACCCCAAGCATACTTCAAAGCTGTGCAGAGACTATTTGACCAAGAAAAAGGAATCTGGAGTACTGGAACTGATGGACTGACCAAGTCAAAGTCCAGATTTGAATCTTATTGAACAAATTTGGGATTTAGTAGATTCAAAGAGTGATCGCACAAAACTTTCATCTAAAGCAAGTCTGTGGGAACAGCTAGAAACTATTTGTAACTCAATAACAAGAGACTTGAAAAGTACATAAAAACAATGCCAGCAAGAATGCAAGCTGTTATCAAGGCCAAAGGAAGCCATACAAAATATTAAATTTTTTGTAGCGCTATCAAAAATATGTTATTAACATTAACATTAACACGCAAATCAATTTTAACGGCGTCATTTTTTTATCGCGCGATTAACGCTCTTTGTGACCTAGTGAATTTGTAGTTTTTATAATCTGTGGCCACTGCTAGTAACGTTAGGAAAACTACAGGATCCGATTGTAAACCGGAAACAAAACAATAGGCACGCCCCATGCGCATGTTTGGTCTTGCCTGCTCGCTAGCTGTACAAAAGTAGGCTACCGGTTTGTGTGGATGTCAAACGCGAAACGCCGAAATGGATGCGAACAAGATTCTGAATGGAAAGTTTAGTTTCAAAAAGTTGCCAGATGGGTCGACTGACAAGACCAAAGTTATCTGTGTGTATTGTTGGTGTGAACTGAGTTATCACCGTAGCACATCCAGTCTGAAATAACACTTGATGGCCAAACACACGGCTAATGCGAATTCTCCACCACCTCCTTGTCAAAATCAGGTGACAATGGATGGCTTTCGACAGAGGCATATGGATACCGCAACTAAGAAGAGCCATAGCCAAGTAATGTTCATTCTTTCTGGAGAGAAATAAGAGGCTGGGTTGATAAGCCTCTGGTGAATAAACAGAAGAGCAGTATAGTCTGACTGCTTGTATGTTCAAAGGAAACTTAAGAAAGGAAAGTTTAAGCCATGGTTTAACTGCACTATAGGCTGAGTCCTAGTTTACAGTGATGTGCACTTTGTAACTTTATCTTGGATCACCCTGTTTTAAACAAGTTTTTGAACGATTTCTAAAATATTTATGTTTTCTCATTTTTATGACAGGTGGTTTAATAAATTTGTTAAGCACTTTATATGTATATATATATATATATACACACACACACACACACACATATATATTTCTAATTGCACTACATGTTAAATCTCTTCTATCTCTTCTATTCTTGTAAGGAGCACCTGTAACGAAAACAATTTCCCCCTCAGGGATCAATAAAGTATTCTGATTCTTAATCCATAGGGTTAAGTATGACGTTGGTCCACCCTTTGCAGTTATAACAGCTTCAACTCTTCTGGGAAGGCTTTCCACAAGGTTTAGGAGTGTGTTTATGGGAATTTTTGACCATTCTTCCAGAAGCGCATTTGTGAGGTCACACACTGATGTTGGATGAGAAGGCCTGGCGCTCAGTCTCTGCTCTAATTCACTTCAAAGGTGTTCTATCGGGTTGAGGTCAGGACTCTGTGCAGGCCAGTCAATTTCATCTACACCGAACTCTCTCATTCATGTCTTTATGGACCTTGCTTTGTGCACTGGTGCACAGTCATGTTGGAACAGGAAGGGGTCATCCCAAAACTGTTCCCACAAAGTTGGGAGCATGGAATTGTCCAAAATCTTGGTATCCTGAAGCATTCTTTCACTGGAACTAAGGGGCCAAGCCCAGCTCCTGAAAAACAACTTCACACCACAATGCAGTCAGACAAGTACCGTTCTCCTGGCAACTGCCAAAACCCAGACTTGTTCATCAGAACGCCAGATGGTGAAGCACAATTCGTCACTCCAGAGAATGTATCTCCACTGCTCTAGAGTCCAGTGGCGGCGTGCTTGGAAACCCATTCCATGAAGCTCTCTACGCACTGAGCTAATCTGAAGGCCACATGAAGTTTGGAGGCCTGTAGAAAGTTGGTGCACTATGTGCCTCAGCATCCGCTGATCCCGCTCCATCATTTTACATGGCCTACCACTTCATGACTGAGTGACAGTTGACTGTGGAATATTTAGGAGCGAGGAAATTTCATGACTGGACTTGTTGCACAGGTGGCATCCTATCACAGTACCATTCTGGAATTCAGTGAGCTCCTGAGAGTGAGCCATTCTTTCACAAATATTTGTAACAGTCTGCATGCCTTGGTGCTTAATTTTATAAACCTGTTGCTATGGAAGTGATTGGAATACCTGACTTCAATTATTTGGATGGGTGTGTGAATACTTTTGGCAATAGAGTGTATCTTGTTGGCTCTCTGGCTCATTCAAGGTATCCCATGCCTCAGCACCATCCCTGCTTCCAATAAAGTTGGGATGCTGTGTTAAATATAAATAAAATAGAATGTGGACATTTGCTAATCTTTTTTGACATATGCTAATTTCAAAAAAAGTGCAAAGACAGTATACAGTAAATGTCTTACCTATTTATTTTTAATCAGTTGAATTTATTTATTTATTTTGTAAAAATTTGATGCCAGCAAGACATGTCAAAGAAGTTGGAACAGGGGCAACTTAAGACTGGGAAAGTTGTGAAATGCTCCAAAAATGCCTGTTTGGAAGGTTCCAGAGGTAAGCAGGTTCATTGGTAACAGGTGATAATATCATGACTGGGTATGAAAGGGGCATCCTGGAAAGGCTCAGTCATTCACAAACAAGGATGGAGCGTGGTTCACCACTTTGTGAACACATGATTGTTTAAAGGACATCACTACATGGACTCAGGAACATACATATTTTATTATATTCAGTATTTAACTTTGAAGTGTTCTTATTTGGAATTTTCAGTCTTTATTGTACAACTGTCACCTGCTCTGAGTTTGCTATAGGAAGTCTGAACAAACCACATGATGTCTGTTTTAAATGACCTCTGCCATTTGACAAACTGGGTACATTTATCATAATTGGTCTCACTTTTCTTGTCTCTTTTACTCTCCTCCTTATGCCACTGCTGACAGAAACAATGCCCTCAGTCACTGTTTTTGACTTCTTGCAGATATTTCATTTTCAAGTTACTTTTTGTCACAACTGAACTAGGACGTGAACCCAAATGCACGACTCCAGAGACAAAGTACAAATTAACAATCTTTAATGACAAAGTACCAACAGAAAATCACTCTACAGAGGAAAATATCAAACTACACAAAAATAAAGGAATCACTCATTAAGAGGGGAAAACAGCAACAAAAAAACACTGACGAGGAAAGCGACTCAGGCTATGGAAAAAGGCAAGACAAAGTATCAAAATAACTAAAGGCAATGCTATGACAAAAGCAAGACAAAGTATCAAAAGAATACAAAACCTGATGAGACATGAAACATGGCATGGACTGGTGTGGTTCTCTGACTTCGACAAGACGAACTGGCACAGGACAAAGGGAAACAAAGACTATATATACACATGCACACACAAGGTAATGGGAAACAGGTGGAGATAATCAGGGTGGGGCAGACAATCAGAGACACACGAGGGAAGGGCAAGTTACCTGAAACAAGAGGAGACAGGGATGTCAAAATAAAAGCCACGAGACAACATAGACACAAGACAAAAACTAAACATAACTTAACATGATTTCCTGGTCATGATACATGTACTTGTTTTTAGTGAAGTGTTTAGTGTCTTTGGGTCCAAAAGTCTTATGCCCTCCATTTTCAATTGTTGTAAATGTTTTATCATTTGTTTAAGGTGTTAGCATTCAACTTAGCTGTGCTGCGCTGACACACAATGTTCATTCTGTTGCCTGTATTCATGACTGAGACAAATCATAAGCAACAAGCACAATATGAGCTATTGCCAGAAATATTGAAAAATAGGAAAAGTGAGAACTGGCTTATTCTGAATGTGACAAAAGTAGGTAAATTGGTAAATAAAATAGACAATAAATTACTTTTGTTATTATTCATCTCACTCTAGCACTATGCTCATATACTAAACATTCACATAATGAACACTAGAGTGATTACTGTAAAATTGGCATCTGGATAATTCTGCTGTCTTAATCATTTCCAACAATGCTGTGCTTTAATTTAACAGAAAATGATATTTCAAGTCCTTTTTAATCTACAACTGACATTTCAACTGCTGTCTCTGCTTAACTTCATATGAAATTTTAAAAGTCATTCTCTGCTTGAGCCAGAAAGCACAACATAACACACCAGGATTGCAGACTGAACCATCTATAGCAAGACTTTAAACAATCTCATCCTATCCGGGTGGGCTGTAGTGACTATCCTTTATCCAATTTTTGATAAACGGCTAATATTGGCATAACATGCCCTCTCTCACAGCCCAGGTAATCAGGTTGGTGTGAACTATGGATAACAAAAACATGACCTGACCCCAACATGCTGTTTTATTAAATGAAGTTAAAGTCTTGTCACTGCTGACACACTAAAAATAGAAGAGACAGTAAACTGCACGGTTGCTAAATGGTAATGTAAACGGAATGGACTGTGTTTATGTCACGCTTTTCTAGTCTTACTGACCATTCAAAACACTTTACAACACAAGCCAGCAATCACCCATTGGTGGAAAGGTGCCACCTGCTCATTGAGTGCAATAACTGTTCACACACACTGATGGCGCTACATCGGGAGCAATTTAGGGTTCAGTATCTGTAACCTGCAGGGGCCAAAGATCGAACCGCCTGATAAGCGGACTACCGCTCTACCTCTTGAGCCACAGTCGCCCACAACGTGCTCTTGTAATTGCTCCTTGTCTCATGTCATGTTCCTGCCAGACAGTGGACTTGATTTTTGTTTTTTGTGTTACGGTTGTCATTTGTGAGATTGGTCATGTGGTCCAATGAACTGCGTGACTCAGTGAGAGACAGAATGAGGTGTGATCAGTGGTGGAAGGAGAGAAAAGGAGAGCAGTTTTCTCTTGTTAACTCCTAGTCTTTTTTCTCAGCTCCCTCCTTTTTTTCTGCTTTCTCATCTTCTTCCTCTTGCCAGCTCTGTATCCACATCTCTCTCTCGTTTTCTCTCCGTTGACATAATAGGACAGGAACTGAAGCAGAGAGGAGGTGGTAGCAGATGATGGGAGGGGCCTATCATCTCTCAGCTCTTCTTGTTATCCCCTTATGATCATGTTTCATCTTTGTCCTTGCCTCATGTCCTCTGTAATCTAAATGTTAACATGTATGTTTTACGGTATAAGTGTGTGCGTCTGTGTGTCTGTGTGTGTTTTTGTGTGTGTGTACCATGCATTCCTTACATTGTTTGCACAGTCACATTGTGGGGACTCACCTTCCTTATGGGGACAAAATGCAGATCCCCACAATGTAAATCATTAAATTTTAGGATGAAGACTGAGTTAAGGTTAGTTTAAGGTTAAGATAAGGGTTAAAGTTAGGCAAGTAGTGGTTTTGGTTATGGTTAGGGTAAGTCTCCAGGAAATGAATGCAAGTCTATATAATGTCCCTATAAGTGATGTATACACAACTCTGTGTGTGTGTGTGTGTGTGTGGGCATGCAGAGCGCTTACACCAGTGAAATGACAATGAATGCAGACTGGCTGGCCACAGTGCCTTCCATCGCCCCAGCCTGCTTGTCTTGCCTATTTGCCTGCATGACGTATGTTTTAGAAGTATTTCCTGCTGGTAATATCATAAACAAAAGGCTCCATCAAGCCTGTCTGTCCTGGCTCTCATAAAGACACAGGCCATGTAGTTGACGCCCCTTTTTAGCTGTAGAAGAGACAGAAGTCATTCTTCCAGGTTGGCATAAATCTGTAAGAGAACAAATTGTCAGCTGCTAACAGCAGTCACAGCCCCAGTCCACATTTATATTGCTGCCTATGTGTGTACCTGGCACACACTCGTGTGCTACTGCATGGGCCTGACTTGGAATACAGTGGAAAAGGGTGCTGTACCCCAACTATAGATTGTGGCTTGCTGTTTTAAATTGTTTTTCATAATATTACTTACTTACTTGCATGTATAAAAAACATGGTTTGTTTGCTTGAAAAAGGTTTTTTTTTTTTTTTTTTTTTTTTCAGTCTTCAAAGGCAAAGTCCGGACATCACATCCAGGCTAGCCTCCACTCCACCAGCTTCTATAATGCAATGCAGTTGCACATTCAACATTTTTTCATTGATTTTTCCATTGCAGGGGTTTGCTTTCCATATTTTAATGCAAACTTATATCCACTTTGCAATTTTAACAAAGTTAAACAACGATGACATTTCTGTCAGTCAACAATGTCCTTAGGGCTTGGTCATGCTGTTCAAGCAGGACGCATTATCAAGCAAGAGCTTGTTGGAGGGAGTCCAGTGGTGGGGACACTGGAGGAGGGGTTGTTGTGTCTGCTGGGTCTGTGTTGTTGACAGAGCGTACTGTTAAGGGGCTAGGCTAGAGAACCCAGGTGCAGACACAGACATACGAGGAGACTTAAGATACGAGTTTGAATAAAGAGAATAATTCATTGCAGGGGCAGCAGGAAGGGGATATGAGCCAGACTGAGCCAAGAGGGACCTGAGAAGATGTGGAGAGAAGCTGATCAGAGGTTGGAGACAGGCGAGCGGGGCTGACATGCTGAAGGGGTTGGGGGTCGGAGCAGAGCACACTGGATAAGCAGGTACAGATGTAACACTACGCTTGTCGCAGTATGGCTGAACATTGCTCTGTCACTTTCTGGTGTAACCAACAGTGTAGTCACACTAGACAGGGCTCCCTCCAAGTGTGGCCTGCCACCCATGGCTCTCTAAACTTATGTATGGTATGTGACTATTGATGGACTAGGGGAAAAACCCTATCCTTTAACCTATTTTGTGTATACTTTGCCAATCAGCCTGTGTCGCTTCCGATGTATCTGTCTGTCACTCTGTCTTCATGTCTGTCTCCTTGCAACAGTGTTTTCCATCCTTTCAGTCCAGTCAGTGTCTGTCCATATTCTCCTCTTTTCTATCCCTCATCATATTTCCTATCCAGACAGCTGTCAGAAGGCCACCAGCATTATTATCTTGATATAAGATACACCATGTTGGCCTTGGGCCTCTCTCTCAGTCTCACTCTCTCACTCTACACTACCCTTGCTCTCTCTTCTTCTATCAGGTAATAGGCGTATTGATCTCTGGCCTCCTCTGTAGCTGGGTGACAGACGGACCTGTGGGGATTAAGTGGTCACTCTGCATTATTGGCATTCTGGCCCTTTTTATATCTTTTCCTGTGTGTGTGTGTGTGTGTGTGTGTGTGTGTGTGTGTGTGTGTGTGTGTGTGTG
>JBBMOE010000026.1:3318579-3379308 GCA_037975065.1 Chaetodon trifasciatus | reverse complement strand
ATATACAGACAGACAACCGTTCACGCTCACACTCACACCTAAGGGCAATCTTAGAGTAACCAATTAACCTATTGAATGGGAGGAAGCCAGAGTGGCCAGAGAGAACCCACGCAAGCAAACTTCACACAGAAAGGCCCCCGCCCAACCCGGGGATCGAACCTTGCTGTGAGGCACGCGCACTACCTGCTGCGCCACCGTGCCGCCCTGTTGTTGAATCATTACAGCTAAATGTTAGCAACCCAGATCAGCTGTGTCTATGCTCGCTTAAACACACTTCATTCCTTTCTCATTCCCTCCAACGGATGGCTTGGACCATGTTGAAACAAGATGCTGCAAAGTCACTTCCTGTATCTGTGTGACGTGGGTGTCGACACTGACCTGCCACTTTAGGAGGCTATGACCAGTTCAGTCTGCTTTTAGAATTTGTTTTCTCTGATGTTGTGATCTAAATACAGCCATTCATACACACAAATATCTAAAAAAAAAAACAACTCCTGCCCATTTCACCTCTTTTGGGGAAAAGACATCCACATTAGCACATTATATGCTCAACTGTCGACAGTCTCTTCATTCATATATCATTTGTATTGTTTTAATTTAAGTGTGTGCATGTCAAAAAGTGACTTAGCAGTAAATCCATTTAATTGAATCTGTTTAATTGGTAGATTCAAATTCATTGCTGAAGTGTGTATCAGCTGGTTATGGCTCTGTTGTGTGCCCTAGAACAAGATGAAATCTATCAAACTACTGTATCTCAAGTTGCCTTGCACTCACTTTCAAACCACAAGGCAACATTAGTGTATAGTTTTTGGAAATAAATAAATTCAAAACACATCTTATCAATTTCTCACCTCTCAGCAATGTATTCTTCACTGCAGGATTATTGCCGGCAAATCAATAACAACAACAAAACAAACAAATGCAAAACAGAGACATAGGCAGTAAGAACCACATGCAAAAGCTTAATGTGCACGTTATTTAAAAGACAAAATTATAGTCGTAATCGTGTTCCAATGACTATCAACATCAGCAGAAACGGCAGAAACTGCAGTAATGCTGAGAGTAGTTGTGCCTTTTATTGGTAATTTTCTGCATGAGAGCTGTTTATTATTTGTTTTGTAATTTGTCTCTCACATTTTTCAAGTGGAAAGCTCTCTCTGAGGTTCCAGTCCATAATAATACACTGTGTGTTGACTGAGTGGGAGTTACAGTGCCTGTGTAGAAGTCCCAATCTCCCACGAGATGGGATGATTGTACCATCATTCTCATTTGGTCCCCCAGGTACCGTATGGCATATTGTCCAGTGAGTTGGGCCAAGTCTATTAACTGATGGTCATCTTTGGACAGTCTCTGTGCAGTGTAATACATCATCTGTTGACTGGGATAGTTCTATCAACCAGATGTGTATGTAACACTGTTTCCCTCTCTTCTGCAGTGAGCACAATTCCCACTGGATTCAATTAATCACTGTCACAGTTGGCTGCTATGCACACACACGCACACACACACACACACACACACACACACACACAAATCATGTATTACTGCAGGGTGTTTCATGCATTAACTTGACCCATTGACTGTAAGTATTATGGTACCGTGGTCTCTGCCCTATCTTACTAAATTCACTGAAGACTGTTTATGTTTGTCATTAGTCGACTCTTACTAACTTTTAGCACATGTATGAAGCTGCTACTGAATATTTAACTTTTATAAAAGTCTCCACTTCTATTACAAGTGTTGATGTTGGTGCTGATTCCTCTTATTAAAGGTTTTTCCTCTCTGCCTTGCTCCTTTGGATTTGTTTGCCTGTTGGACTGCCGTCATGGTCAACTGTTAGCCTGTTAATTTCAACACTGGTTTAGTAAAGTCCTTTTTCTTTGACCTGTTCTGCCTCAGTGTCTGCATTCAGGTCTCAAACACAAATCCACGACAGGCACCACTGAATACAAATTCAATTGAAAGACAAATTGATGCAAGCTGAAAATATTTCAACTTCAATGAAAGATTTGCACATATAGTGGGACTTAATGAATCTGGTTCATAAACAGACAGAAACTAGAGGAAAAGGAGGAAAATTAAAGAAAGAACTGGAGTTTCTGGTGAGTTCTAACTTCAGAGTCAGAGCTAATACAGAATCATCACGATATCCAGTGGCCAAATTCAAAATACAGTTCTTGCTCATATTTAAAAAAAAAAAAAAAAAGGCAAGCAAGTTTGTCTTTCAACAACCTTTGAACAACAAGGCAGTTCAGAAACACAAGGCAATACAAAAAGACAATATGAAAAGACAAATAGAAGCTAAAAAGTGACAAAATGAAATAGAAAGATATTCAAAGAACAAAATACTGTAGAATAAAAATGACAGTGTAGCTACAGTTTTCTGCAAGACAATAAATAGTTTAACTTAATAAAATGCACTTGCACTGTCAACCAAAATGTTTTAAACTTGATGTTAAAGAACTTGAATAGAAAATAATTTCAAGTATTCTAGGAGTTTGTTTCAGATATGTGGTGCATAAAAACTGAATGTTGCTTTTTCATGTTTAGTTTGGACTCTGGGGACAGTAAGTAGACCAGTCCCAGACCACCAGAAAGGTTCATAACCAAGCAGCAGATCAGAAATGAATTTTGGCCCTTAACCATTCATTGCTTTATAAACCAACAGTAGTAGTTGAAAGCAAGTACAAAGATCTGAGAACTGGAGTGATCCATTTTCTTAGTGAGGACTCTCACAGCAGGGTTCTGAATCAGCTGTGGCTGTCCAATCACCTTTTTAGCGAGGCCTGTAAACACAGCATTACAGTAGCCAAGCCTACTGAAGATAAACACACAGATCTTTGCACTGACAGAAGTAGGTACAGTAGTTTTGTTGTCTTTAAACAGCTTTGTGGGCAGCTGGAAGATATTTCTCAGCAATTCTAATGAGGGGGGCACTGCCAAATGAAGTACACTATACAGTAGCTCTCTTTCCTCCTTGCTGTGTTATTTGTCTTATTCCACCCCCAGTTCCAACACTGATCAACCCACCCCCCTCCATACCACACATACAGTAGCTCTCAGTGTTGTGTGATTGGGCGCACACTCAGCCTTAGGTAAACAGGCCCCAGAGAGGCACTTAGCATGACAAACAATTGCTGACCTTGGAGAGCTACTGTCATTTTAACAGCCATGTTGTTGGTCATGTTCGCATTCACTGGAACATGTGGGTGTTTCCCAGCAATTGCTCACATCTGCACTACCTGCCAATACTAATAATACACTTCCATGTACCCACAGAGACATAATGGAGGATGTTGATGTATGGAAATATTATTGGGAGCTGTGAAGGAATATGTTACCAACACACATACATGGACATATTAATCATGCATGTGTAAGCTCCCTGCTGTGGAGGCATGCTTTGCACATAGACTGACAGAATGTTGGTTTTAATGTTTCACTGTGTAAAAGGAGATCCATGTCTCTGCTGCTTCCTGCACGCATGACGCACATATACTTGTACACAAGTACACACATGCTCGACCCCATACCCTGAATCCACACACTCACTTCCATCTCCACACACAACCTACATGCGAATTCACACACACACTACTGGATTAAATTCTAACACACATGCATCCAGTGGCAGCATAGACATTAAGGTGTTTTGACTGGCAGGAAGTCGAGGCTATACGCCACCTGCACCCAAAATGTCACAAATGTGACCAGCCACAAGAAAACCAGCAACAAGTCTCCCGGGGGCATTTTAATTAATTTACAGATTCTGAAAGTGTAGTTTCTAAGCTTTCCAATGATGTCTATCACATGGAAATCTGAAAATATTTGAAGAAGATGTGGCTATTTGAAAAACAAACTGGTTAAGTGAGAAATCCAGCCTGAAAGATTCACACCTAGGGGAGCCAGGTAACACAGCACTGCTCATTGCATCTCATTTACATAAGTCCAACCCCCTAACCATTGTTCAAACCATTGTAGTAGTTTGAACAATGATTATCAAATGGAAATGGAAATTCTTTTGTTACAAAAAGCCCCTGAATAAAAATGAAAAACAAGCAAGGTAATATACTTAAGAGTTAGAAGGAGCAAATGTCGATACTTATTTCTAATATTAAATAAAATAAATTTCACTGCTTCCGCCTCCTCTCGCACCACCTGCAGCGCTTCCTCTGTGGGTGTGCTGCAGTAGTGGGGGTCGGTGTCGAAATGGGCCACTGGAGTAGGCCGAGGTCGAGTAACTGCTTAGCGTGTGCTGGCTTTAAATTGCAGATTGCTGTGTCGCTGATGTCAAAAAGATTCCCACGGCTGTGTGTGCGTATTGGGACAAACAAGCGCGACGAAAACAAACACACCAACGAAGACAAACGTGCCGCCATCACTACTTCTACTCTTCGTCGTATTCTTCATCGTCTTCATCTTCAGCTAAGGTCAACTGTAGATTAGGGATGTTCTCCAGTGCAATGCAGTCGTTGTTGTTGATTTCTTCAGTTTCATCTTCTAGTTGGGGTTCAGAATCAGAAGTGAGATCGTTGTCGGCATAACCAGAAGCTGCATAAGTAGCCATGTGGTTCCCTTTTAATGTGCAATTTACTGTTGAATCACTACACCCCCAACTAGGACCGAGAGGTTCCTCTAAAACAACTCAAATTCAAATATAAAGTTTACGATTTTAAGGCCCCCAATACTGTTATTTGAAACATGGAGTGGATTCTTCATGATTTCAACTTACATATTCTGCAAAAAACGAAAATCACTAATTAAAAAAAAAAACAAAACGTTTTTTCTTTGTTTACACAACTTGCGCTGGGCCGACTTGTTGCTGGTTTTCTCGTGGGGGTCACAAATATCTAGTCTGACATGGCAAAGAGCACATAAAGTCAAGGAAAAGCTGGGTCCATCTCTCTCTTTCATTTCAGTCAGGTTTGATATTGACTGTGGATGTAACTTTGGTTGCCTTGATAAAGAAGTTTCTCGCTATTGTCACAGCCAGGAAAAGGTTGTCTCTGAGTCTGTCTTGCTCCGTTTTATTCTTTTCTAGAAAACAAAATGTTTTGGTTCTTAACTGATCTCTGAATTTTCGGGTACCCACTACCTGATTACTGGGCCAGAGTTTTATCTAAAAAAAACAACACCTGGGTGATAATTGTGGACTATACAATTCTGGACCTCAAATGCATTCTAGAATCCTTATAAAACCCTTTGAGTCCATCTTGTGTAACCTAATCTACAATCTGACAATGGCACAAGTGACATAAGATACAAAAGGTTGACTAAATCTGTATGTCACATATTAAAAACAGATTTACTCTACTTACTTTTGTTTTTCCCAAGCTACTTGTTCTACTACTTCTTCTTCTTCTGATTCCTAACTATTAGGCTGATTGGCAGCAGCAGCTTGTTACAGCAGCTCTGACTGTCTTTCTCTTGTTTAAATGCTTTTTTTTGTGCATTTCTCGTGGTTCTTCTGTCACTAGTCTCAGCCGATCTTGCGCACTTATGGATGTAAAAATGGTGAGACTAGTGATTTGCTTTTTACTCTTTTGCAGACTATGTAAAACATGCATGTAGTTGAGGGTGTGTGTTAGTACATACGGAGGGTGGGAGGGATGGGTTTTTAGTGTTGTTCTGTTTTCATTTATATTGTTTTTAACTCTTGTAAAGCACTTTGTGTTGCATCTTATTATGTATGAAAAGTGCTATATAAATAAAGTTTGATTGATTGATTGATTGATTGATTGCAGTCAGTTTTTAATGGGATATTTTAGTTGAAGCGAGCAGTGTGGACCCAATGCCTCACTTGAGATTGGACCCCTTCAAGAACAAAGGTGCAGTTCGGCACAAATGGCACCTCAGACCCCTCCAGCCAATGACAGCACTCCTCCAACGCCAGTTTTACCACCAGCAGCTCCCTGTTCCCCACATCATAGTTGCTCTTTGCAGAGGACAGGATGGGATAACTGACAATCTCCCAAAGACTCAAGTGAAGGACCAGGGTTTATATACTGTGAGCGTTGATTGCTTGATGAACCTCAGGTGTGCAGGTGGGCTGGCAGCAGGAGGGGAGCAGGTGAACCATGCCCAGCTCAGCTCAGACACAGACAAAAACATACTGACGGAGAGAAAGAACACACAAGAAACACAAGGGAAGGGAAACTAGAGAAACACAAGGAAACAGGCAGAAGGACTCTGCCAATCTGGACAAAATTTTGCTGTTTTGTCATCTTAATGTATACCAATACACAATAGTGGTACGTCCTGCAATCCTCTGTTTAAACATATTATTGTGTTTCATTCTGTACTGAAGCATTGCAGAGTGGGTGAGTGGTAACTGTCTCTCCTATCAGAGCAGAAAAATTAACAATGGGGAGCAATTAATTTTTCTTTTTGTTTAAATTTTTCAAAATAAATGCATAAATCTTTACTTTAAAAGTAACTGTATGTGCTTCTTTTTTCCTTTGATTTTGATTCCTACGAGCTCAGCAGTCAACAATTGGTGGCCAATATAATAATGTATAATAATGTATACCAGAACAACAGTTATTGCCGTTTCAGGTTCGACCCCATAGTTGTCCCATTTAAGATAAGATAAACTCTGTTGATCCCATGCTGCGGAAATTAGTGGCACAGAAGGATCAAGATAAAAGAACATAGGATACAAAATCAAAAATCAACTACGCACATGTACATTATGTACAGATTAGAAAAAATACTGCTGCCATTCTTGTGAAAACTACCAGTGCCAAATTTGAATTGCAGTTGAGAAATACTTTTGCATAAAAAGAACACTGAATTGCACAAGAATATATATATATTATATGTAATATATGTACATTATGTACAGATTCTAAAAATACTGTTGCAATATGGATAATAAATACAGTGTTTTTACTAACAGTAGGTTTGTAATGTAGAAGTGGAAAACAGCATCAACACAGTGCTTAACTAAATTAAACAGTTAAACAGTCTGACAGCTGCTGGAATCAACCATGCGGTAGCGTTCTGTCTTACACAATCAATGCAGCAGTCTGCTTGAACTTGTTAAAACATTTTGTAAAAGTTATTACATAATCATCCAGCAGAAGCTTCAGAGATTTCCCTGACACATTGTTTTCTCTCTCTCTGCTATCAGGAGAGCGTGGACTGCTGACTGGCTGTATTGTCTGTTGGGAAGAGCTGAGCACCATATCAGCACGCAGCTCAAACTCTATTGGCAGGTGAGTAGGACAGATGGGCACTCAGTGGACAAGTATGTTTGTGAATGATTATTGGTTAAAGGACTTGCCGACTGGGGTCTTCACCAGCCTATCAATCAGGGCTGCTTAGCAACTTCTGGTTGCTGCATAAGGCCTACTAAAGTGTTTATAATGAACCCACAAGGGCAAGGTGAAAATGTGTGTCAGTATGTGTGTCTGTGCCCTGACAGTTGTGGTTTTGCATGGTGGGTTTTTTCTTTTTCTTTTTTTTTTTGTGCTCTCCTTTCCTCCCCCTCCCTTTTCTGTTCTCTTTTCCTGCAGGTATGTGTGTGGCAGGGGGTGTGGCTGGCTTCTCCTGCAGCAGACAAGGCTCACCTGTTTCTCATCATCTGGAGCAGTATAAAGGCCTTGGATTTCTGTGTGCTCACTGCCAGATAATTCTGTCCCATTCAGTAGAGCTTTGTGGTTTCTCATTGCTTTCTAACAGCAACTTTTTGTTTTTTCGGATCGTCGTACTGACCTGTGTTTTCCTTTTTTGTTCAGGTCCTCTGTGTCTCCCGGCCAGAGTCTGAGTGCCAGTCAGCTCCCTGCCTCCACTGCCTGCTAATCTTTTTTTGTCTTGAAATCATTAAAATTGTTTTGGTTATTCCGTGGTGGCCTGTCCCTCTGCTTTGGGGTCCTAGTCAGCCTCGTACTTAACACTGACAACACTTTAAGAATGGAACAATAAAGGGCATGGTATCAGGAAGTATACTGTACCTTCACATTTATACCTGACACTGGCTTTTAAACTCTCTGACCTGTTCCGCCTGATGTCAATATTTGTTCATAACATCCATTAAATATCTCCAGATATATGAAAAAAGGAAGAAATTTCAAAAGTGTGAAGCTTTTAAAGCTGGTGAGTGCCATCATTATGCATGACAAAAAAGAAGTACACAAAAGCATAACGATTATTTTATTTATTTTTTTATAAATATTGAACTTGTGTATTTTAGCGTTAAAAAGACCTTGAGGGAGCTTTTACTTATAAATCAAAATTCTGAGTATAAGAACTAATAAGGTGATCTGTGTTGATAAAGTCAAAGCACTGAAAGTCAAGTGTGACTGAAAGGGTAAGCATTAAAAGCAGCTGAGCTACTCAAAGCAGTTGAAATAAGTATGAAATAAAGAATCAGTCTAATCACTGAGTACAATTTTAGGTTTAAAAAAATACTAAAACTACTTAGCAGTTGATAAATAGTCAATAAATGAAAGCATTTTCAATTTGAGGATAGCTGAAGTGTGTGCATTGAAAATCGGTAAGTGAAAACTGGTATGTCAGCAGTGACGTTGAGTAAAATGTCATTTCAAGTGAGTGAATTCTTGTTAAACATTAAACATTAGTTTCCTCTTCACACTTTGCACATCAGACTTCAGACACAACACTGACAGCATCCATATTTTCTTCAGTATTACATGTTTTTTTTATCTTTTTCATACCAAGTCTATGCATATACATATCTTTTTTATATATGCTTTGTCATCTTTTTATCTACTTTGCAGTAGTGAAAAACACTGTACTTAAACAATGTGCAATTCTCAATCCATGTTCAATTTTCAATCCTTGTGCAATTTATTCCCTTCTATGCCTCATTTTACATTCCTGATACTATTGCTACTGCCTGTAACACCCTAATTTCCCCTATCGGAGATTAATAAATAATGTTATCTATCACCAATGAATTCATCCGACTAAGCATTGCTTGAGACGCCAAAGCCTGACTGAGCTGATACTTCTATGCCACTGTTATTCAGAAATGAATAAAACCCAGGAATGAGGCACACTGTTGCACTGGGTCACATTTTTCTTCTTTACAGACAACATGGACACTGAATTTACTTTGAGTCAATCCCTCATTTCTCATTCCTGGTGCTGTAAATACTCACTAATATGATTAGACTTTTAATAAAAAATGCTTTTTTCAAGTAACTTGTTGTTAAATAAAGTGCAAAGTCCATAATCACACAGAGGGCACTACTGTGAAATCATGCAGACATAATAGATAAGATAATTTGGTGTAGGGCAATATTGGATATTGACATGATTTTTACATTAATGTAATGATGTAGTATAATCTCTAAAGTACTTAATTTGTGGGATTATCTGACCCATTTTCACATCTGGTGATTTCATACATAAACATTATTAATTTCAGCATTTGATTTTCCATAAAATGTAGAATGTCATGACCTATATCGATATCACAATGTAAAATCGTATACAGCCTGACTTTCCATATCACATGTATGAGGGATTATTACCAACACTGAGTGTGCAGACATTAGGGAAAAAAAAATCATGGCTTGGTTACCCATCTGACTTTGGTGCAACATTACTGAAGTGTTCCATGGGATCTGTGACTGAATCTGGCTTTTTTTGTATTACTTTTACTTTGCAGGGAAGTTGGACCAAAAAATTACACTATATCAGGCAACACGAGAATCCATTTTGCCAAAGTCGCTCAGACCGGTGGGCATTCTGTGAGGAACTCCTGACAGCTATAGGCTGGGCTGAGGTGTGATGGCAGCGCAGCTGTTTGAAAAAAACAGTGGTGTCTCCTGGTGTGTCCTAAAGAGGTTAGGTAGACACTGCTATAGCATCAGTTATATCAAAACTACAGAGCATTTCTTCATTGAAAAAAATCTTTTCTTCATAGAAAAGCTGTTTTTCTTCATCTCCCAACTGGTTTTTCATATCCTACTACATCATATGGTTCATTGATATGATCCATAGTTAGCCTGTGATTAAAAAAGACAATGCTTCCAAGCCCATCCAGCTACAAATGTGTTAAAGAGGTGTAGTTGTTAAATACAACACTACACAGTTATGAAATGAAACAGTGGTATCTGCTGGAAAGTTATGCTGTTATGTCAAAGTGATATTCAACAAGGTGAAACAGAATCACACAACGGAAATATAATAAAAAGCTGTGGGATGATATAATTTTCGAATATTAAAAGTAAGGCTAAACCTATAAATAAGTGTGGAAATTATCTTTAGTATAGATTAATTTGCGGGGGTTGGAGCCTGTGTTTTTGGATGTTACTTTGTAAGTGGAGGACTAAAAGCAGCATTTTCTGCAGTTCAGGCAGGTTCACCTGTCATGAAAAAAGAAAGAAGAGCAAGGCAGAGTGAAAGGAAAGACAGAACTCAAATTCAAACTCTTTTCACCCAGTTTTTTCTTCCTCTTTATGTTCCTCCTTTCTTCTTCTCTGTATCTGAGGACAGGGGAGGGAGATGGCTTCAGCTCCTAGGACAACAGGAAGGTTCTCCACAATGCTTCCACCTGGACCAATGCCCTCTCTTTGTGCTCATGACTGTTTAAGGATATGTTCCCCCCGTGTGTGATTGGGTGTGTTTTCACCATCCAAGCTTGGCAATTTGCATTTGCTTGATGTGAGATAAGTGCAAGGATAGGTTTTAGTACACAGAACATCAAGAGACTTCTGATTTCCGCTCTTCCCCTTCTCCATCCCAAGCGGCTTTCAAGATGCACTGTGTATGTGTTTGTGCAATGCACACATTCCATTTGAGAGGTCTTTAGTATAAAAAAGCTTTACCCAAGTCTTTTCATCTATTCTGCTACTACTGCCATTGCCAAAAAAATCTTCTTTCTGGCCTCTGCCTCAGATTGTATTTCACTTTGAGGAAGAACAACCAGATATGGTTCTGTATGAAGCATGAGCCCTCTTTCACCGAGAACCACATATTATCTCCTTTTCCTTTTTGTCATCTTGTAGATGTAGCGCTCTCACCGCAATAAAGAAAACATACACACACACACACACACACACACACACACACACACACACACACACACACACACACTATTATTGTTGGTTAGTCAGACCCTGAAACACACAAAAATATGAATTATTACAGCATACAACATTTTTTTCCTCTATCTGTGTCCGCCTCTGTACAACCATCCTGTCCACAGGTCTGCCCCTCACCTTCTGGAGGCCCTCTGACTATCTAATGGGTTAGATGGGTTGATAGTAGACTGCACAGAACTATGCACAGACAGTACTGTGCACACTTCAACAAAAAACCCAATTAACTGAACTATTTGAACCGAAAATTAAGCAAATACAGTATGTTGATTAATAAAATGGTCCCATTCCAAGGCTAGCACAGGCAGATAGAAAAGCAGACAGAGAAGAACACTGTGCAGACAGGCTAATGTTACTCATTGAGAAGGAAAAATTGCCAAAATAACTAGCTTTGCCAATTTCAATGCAGGCCTCAAAAGTGCATTGTAATGACGCTGTAATGAAGAACAGCCATAACGAAAGTCAAAGTCTGATCATATGTGCACCTCAACACAGAAATGATAGAGGCAGTCTGTCATGTAGAGGAATCAAAGACACTCCTGCACCGACCGTCGCTGACAGAAATGTTTAAAATTAAGGTTTTTTATATTATATTGTCATATCCTGAATATGATTATAATTAGAACATAACACGGATGATTGTTCATGTAAATAAAGCAAAGTGTAAAACACTTCACTCATCTCTCTCTTTTCTGCCCTAGGCTATGTTGCACAAGGTTCAACTCAAGGTGAAGGGCATCTCTATAATGAACATGGTGTACTTTAGAGATCCTACAGTCAGGGGCTTCAGCCAAGCACAATAGGCCAACATGAAGCAGCACCCTGCCTTCACTAGCTTCATATACACAGGTGCATTTAAAGTCTGTTGTAGGCCTTTTGGTCCATCACTCTGTTCTGAAGTGGAATATCTCAGTAACTACTGGGTGGATTGAAAATGACAGTATGTACTCACCTTCAGGGTCCTTAATAATGAATTCTAATCATGTTAGTAAGTATTTATCAAATACTTGACAAAATACCTGAAAAACAGCCTCAGCTGTACTTTGTGTTTGGTGTTCATTTTAGCGTGCACAATTCTGAACTGAAGATGTTAAACATACCTGTTTAACATCATTCACACTGACCAGTCACTCAGTCAGCCAGGCTCTTCATAAGTCAGCCAGCTAGCTAAGCCCTGCAGACACTCACTTTGCCAGCAGGTCATCCAATCAGTACCCGAGTCAGTCGATCAGAGAATCAGCTTTCCAGGCAGTGAGTGAGGAATGAGGGGAATTTAGTTCAGAAGAAAGGAGAGCTGTGGAAAGAAAAGGTCTCAGAGAGCTGAGTTAACAAGGCCTGCCCAAGGCCTCAAACATCTCAAACAAGTGGTCAGAGAGGGGACGAGGAGCAGAGAGAGGGGATAGAGAGAAGGACAGGAGAGAATGGGACTTAAGATGAGCAGAGTGGAAAAGAAAACAGAGGAAGGCTAAGGTGAAGGCAGAACCTTGAATTATAATTGGCTCTTGGAAAGTTTCCCAAAGGGTATTTGTACATTGTCAGCTGATGTATTGCAGCACTTCTGAGATACCCTGAATACACATGCCCAGTGTGCGAACTATGCCATGGCTTTCGGGGGAGCTTACAGATATTGTGCTCTGAATAAATGGGAAAAAAGCCACAATTTTGTTGCAACCAATAAATGTGTTTAAAAATGATCAAAGGTCATCAATCAAAGGTGTTTCCTCCAATTACACTTTTAGGAACCCTTCGTAGCCAAAGCAGCAGGACTTTTTATGCACTAAAATCAAAACTAATTGTTAAGGTTTTCAACATTGGAGTGTTTTCTGGACTCAAATAATGCAGATGCGGTAGAACGGTATGCGGTAAAAGAACACCACTGGACGGGTTGAGGAAGAGCAAACACTGGACGTGACTGGTAGGCACCGAAACAAGAGCTCACATGAGTGGCAGTCCAAACAAAATCCAACATAGAGTTCAAAAACAGCACACTAAAAAAAATACCGGCAACAAGCCTTGATGATACTCACACAGGGAATAAAATTGAAACTCACAGGAGAGATCAGAACGATCTGGCAACCACTGGAGGAGAAAGCCAAGCTAAATACTGTTGGTCTAATGAGTCTGATGCACAACAGGTGTTCAAGTGAGAGCAGGGAGTGGAGAAAAGGAAAAGACATAGGGACAGACACGAGGGCAGATCCTAACAAATAGACTAGGCTATGTGGTATTTAGGTTCAATACTCAGACATTCAGCAGTGCTGGTCCTCATTTCATCCTCATTAATCTTTCATCAGTTTTCATCAGATTAGTTGTGTAGTGCAGAATGAAGCCTGACTGATGTTCCTCAGGTGTAGGCCACAGACTTTACTTGCATCTGGATCTCCTCCAACTGCATGCATCTCATTTTTTTAATAAGGCAATATAGCCCCATGGGCTATTATGGCCTGCTGTTGTTGTCAATAGCTTGTTCATTTATATGATAGACACTTCAGACCCTCTTTACATTCATCTGTGCTCCCTCCCAACAAAACCTCCAGTTTTTAAAGAAAATCTATCCTGATGCTTTTCTACCTTTTTTCCACTAACATCTCATTCTATTGTCAATTTTCACACAGCTTTTACTTAGACTCAGTTTACACTTTTTGACTTCAGACTTTGAGATTCAAATACAAATCATATTTTACACATATTTATATATCTGCCAATTGAATCCAATTTTTTATTTGTTCTCATATACAGCTGCATTGTATAGAGACTGCACTAACATTGCATTAAAATAAAGTAAAGTTAGTAAAAAGCTATTTTAAATCACAACACCAGATCAGCTCTGCTTCAAGAAAACAGAACCTGCATCAGACTTTCTCTGAGGGCTTCCTACAACATTTTGTATAGTGTGTGGTAGTATTAGGTATAATATATGTGCAGAGGAGTGTCAGTGTGGGTCTGCTCTGGTATCAAACTTTGGACAGAAGTCAGACAGCATCTCTTCATCTTCCAGCATAAACTAAATGGTGAAGTGCAAGTGCAGTTTTTCGATCAAAAGCAGCACCTAAGAGTTGTAGTTCACCATAACCCTGTGCAAAACTAATCCTTCTGTGTCTCTGTCAGCCTGGGTGTGTTAAGGTGATTTCACTGATGTGGCTGCATTCTGGCAACATCAGTGTTCTGTGTTTTGAATTAGTGGAAGCAGGGTGCCACAACTCCAGGCTACATTTGATCCTATCAGCCTGTACAGCTGCAGGCTGCTGCTATTCACTGACTGTAATCTCATCACGTAGTTAAATAGAGTGGGTTGTAATGTTTGAAATAGAGGCAATGGAGAGCAATATAACAGACAAAGTTTTGCTTTTACATATGATGATACTGACATGCATGCTCACTATTTGCTCTATAGTTACTTTTATTTGGAAGAGACAATACAAATACGAATACAAATGTGATTGTAGCCTGAATTCACTTGACATGGGAATTTCTGGCACCACTTGGTTTTTTGTAACTTCATCTTCTAACCGTTTGATGTAAGGTATTGAATTCAGCAAGGTCTTTTTCTACAGATGTATATGATCTATGACTATACATATGATACAGCATCTTGGCCTATCGTAAAAAGCATCAAAATGCAACAAGATTGATCAAATGATCTTTTATTATTAAGAATGACAAATGTTTTACCAAATGCTTGCAAGCTGTGACAGTAGACATCAATGTGGCACTAGCTCAAACAGTACTACCTGTAACTGCTTCACTGATAGAGTACAACCTGAGGTTCTCTACAGATGATCAGTAGCAGATGTGCTAAGAACTGTTTTTATTTTTCCATAGAAAGTGCACATGCCTTGTTGCAATTCTTTGGGCACTGCATAAGACTTTACGTACCTGCTGCTGTGCAAAGTTCAGTGCTGTAACCTTTTTTAATGCACCTAAATTTCTCTAGATCATCTTCTCTAAAAGGAAGATAACTGCCAGTGTGTCTTTTGTGTGAAAGAAACAGACATTTTGAAAAATATACTTCTTTGCATTCTTCTCTAGAGTTAGATCAGTAAATCAATAACCTTGCATGTCTGTGCATTCAAGTAGCACCTGAGTTGAGAAGTGATTAGCTCAGCTTAGCCTAAATACTGAGCAGGGGGAAACAGCCAGCCTGACTCCCTCCATAGTTAAAAAATACACCCACTAACACCAGCACCTCTACCATTAATATGGTATATGCAGTCAGTTCAATCTGTATCCAACATTAATGAACTCAAAAGTACTAGTAACACATTACAGTTGTAGTTAAAGTCACCTTTATATCCTAAAGTGCCAGATTTATCAAGCACAGACTGACGGTGCATGATATTGCGTTACTATTATAGTCAGATCTGCAGTCAGACTGTTCTACTCCTGATTGCTATTGATGAGGTTTCAATTATATGCCATTAGAGGCATAACAGAGGATGGGTGTGCGGTAGATTAAACCAACAGCCTTGTAGTCTTGCTTTAATATACCCTAATATACCAAGAATTTTCATTAATTTCTTGGTGACAGATACAATTGTTAAAAGGACACAGTTGAAACAAGAACCAAGATCACGGACTACTTACATTTGTGAAGACCTGCTCCCGCCATGATTCAAATGTGTGCCACATACGACACGCCCCTCAAATAATAAAAGATTTCCGCGTAGGCTACACCGGTGTATCCTCACTCTGATCTCCATCAGAAGCTTCCTCTCTCCTTGCTCCTCGTCTCCTTCAGGTGCATTTAAGCAATTGGAAGATCCTTCATCATGGCAGAGGGGAAACGACTTCCGGGTCGACGAAGGAGAGAGGAGACGAGGAGGCACAATTCAACCTAATGAAAAGCACCCAATCACAAGAGTGGCAAAACACAGGAAGTACTGTAAAATGTGACACATAAGAGAAGACTTCAAAATAAAACAGGAAGTTGCAAAACTGAACAGACCAAATCATGACAGCAGTAAAATGTGGTGCAAGATATGCCATTCACATCCACATTTAGCTGACAAAACAGGTTTGTATTGTACAGGCTCAAAGAATTTCAATCATTCATTATTTAATAAAGATAAAAAGTGTCAGAACACACAAATGCTATTCGTAACCAATAAGCTAGTCAAATGGAAAATTCCAGTCCCTCACTCCCTGCAAGTTGAATGAAGACCAACAGCAAGCTGTGTGTAATATTTCTCTTCAAGCATTTCATAAGACTAAACATGTCTTATGTCCTCCTCAACTGAGGAATTTGTTTTATTGAAGTGCTCAGAGAGAATGTCAGAGATGCATTATTCACTCACCAATAGGAAGTTGAGAGCAAAGCTGCAGTCTGCTGATTTTTGGGTGCTGCTCTTTGATGGATTTGAGGACATCACAAAAACCACTTTGCAACTTGACAGAGAATCCACTGTGACAGAATGGATGCACTGAAAGCGAGCAGGAAAACACTTGGCAGCATCCTATGTGTATGACTTGATCCAAATAGTTATTACAAACAAGCCAGACTCTGACTCCATCATCAACAAGGTGGTTCAGTTGTCTCTTAGGCCGCCTTTGAGCAGTGCAGCAAGTGAGAGGAGATTCTCACATCTCAACATAATGAAACCAAGCACAGATCTCATTTGTCAGACTCGTCTCTCAGCCCTGATGCACATTTACCTGTCAAATATGACCACAGAGACATTTGACCCAAAGCCAGCTGTTGACCTGTGGTCACATGACTTTAAAATGATATCACAACTGGACTAACCATCCACACACTGTACCTCTGTACCTCATTACAATGTGATTGCTTTGAACTCAGATCTCCTCCAGGTGCGCTGTGGTCTCCATACAATGCATATTTTAACATGAAGATGGTGTTGAAATTGTATTGATTTTGTACTGAGGATTTAAATTTCCTGTTTGCATTTTTCAAAAGATAAGAGTTTTATCGCATCGCAAACAAGAACCTAATGGACAACTTCAGAGCAGCCCTTAATCAGCACACGTGGAGGCTCCTGAGACTCTATTGGGCAAGGAGAACAGCTTTTTCATCTGAGATGGATCAGCTCCTTAACAGTCTGATCAAGAGGGAATTTTAGATGTAGTAATTTAATAACTGAACATTATGGATATAAAGAGGAATTTTGGCTTTTTTATGAAGCTGTAGTAATAATTTTGGTACCAATTGTTACAATGTTAAGTGATGTAGTGATAAACCCTCAGTCCCTTAGATACCCATGCATTTATTCTGACACAATAGCACAAACAAGCGAGCTAATTCAAGTAGTGGTTGACCAATCCATTCCACTTGTTCATATAGAGAACGCCCACACTGAAAAACCAGCCCACGTTTTCCCTGTGACCTTGCTTGCAGTCGTACCTGCCGCATGTGTGTACATTTGATGCATGCAGAGTCGAATAGAACAGCATTAGGAGAAGAACGTGAACAGATGGATGAAAAATGGATATAAGAAAGTTTTCAAGAAAGTAAGTATTCATCATTGCTGGTAGTAACAATTAATTAGCTCCAGCCCCCAGCTAACAGCAGAAAGTCCCATGTAATTAATAAACCAAATGCTCTGTATTTGACAAATAAAAACCTGGCATATAGACAATCTCTGCGCACATCTTGCCTTTGTTGTTTTGTGGTCAAAAGTTACTTTCCAGCACTAAAAGAATGCTGCTACTTAGCTAGCTAGTTAGTCTGAAATGCACGTGTTGGGGTAGATGACTCAATCTAGTATACAGTGTAGCACAAGTTGACTGCTAGGACCTGTCGGAAGGGATTTCATGATGGTACAGTTAAACATAAAACAAATGATTTGAATGTACAGTGGTGGAAAAAAGTTTTCAGACACCCTTAAAATTTTCTCAAATATCATCATGAAATATTTGTGGAAAAATCTTTTTTGTGTTTCAAAAGGTGTGGCTGTATTAGACAGACACAAACAAATACAAATGATATTTTTTTTGTTTATTGTTCACAAGAAAAACTAACAAAACTAAATTCTTGACAGTTTCAATATGTCAGTTCTCAATGTTAGAGTGCGATATTTGCCACTGTGTTATTTTGGTTGGCACTACTTTATTATGCGAAAGGTTACGTGCTTAAATAAAGAAGGGCGGAGCCCACCTGCTCTCTGAGTTCCTGCCAGAGTGGGTCATGGCGGCTACCGGCTTAATGAGAAACCTGTCTGCTGCCTCTTATGTATTTAGTGACTAAGTTTGTACCTCTGCAAAGATGTCAACAGAGGCCACGGACCCGGGAGGAGGGTCAGGTGCCTCCCGTGCTCCTAACCAGACACCCGCTGCAGATGTGTCAACACTCAACATTGTCGGTATCAAAGTCAACAAATAACAGAGAATGTGTTCAAAACTGAACAAAAAATAAATAAACCATCACATCATCAAATTAATATTTACCATGCTTGACAGTAGGTACTGTACATGCTGGAGATAATGCTTCGCCTAGCCTTCTGCATATCCTCACATTAGCAGTAGAAAGATAAAGCTGGAAACTGGACTCATCTGACCACAGAATCTTCTTCCAGTTCCTGGCTGTCCACTTCTTGTGTGCTTGGGCCCAACGATGCCGGGCTAACCTCTGTCTCTCATTGATCAGGGGTTTCTTGACAGCCTTGTAGGACCACTGCTGCTGAACCTCCTGTGATGTCATTTGGCAGTTTTCCCTGCACATGCGGATCAGGATGCAGTCATTGCTTGCTGAAGAAACCCTTGGACGCTCAGATCTTGGTTTGTCTTCCAAGCTGTTGGTTTGTCTGTATTTCTGCAGAGTGTATCTAACTGCTGAAGGACTGCATTTGCACTTCCTGGCTATCTGGCGGCAGCTGTGCCCTTCCTGGCTGAGAATCTGTATCTTCAGGCTTGTTTCCTGCTTGGGTTCCTTGTTTTAGCCATTTTTGTCTCTGAAGAACTTTCAAATGTGCTCACTTTATATAGACATGAAGCACGGCAACAAAAATTGTGTCTTTTGATAAAAAGCAGGACCTTCATTAGTGGATCACTGGTACCAAAATGACCCAATACTCAAAATTTCTTTTGTATTTTTATGGAACCAATCATTTTTTAGTTATTAATGTCTTTTTTAGGATTTGTTTAGTATTTTGGCTGTGACTGTACTAAAAGAAATTGCACTAAGAGTGATTCTTAATGCATTATTTCACAAATGCATGGGGTGTCCGAAAACTTTTTTCCACCACTGTATATGTTGCGTCTGTAATTATTTATACAATTGATTAGAAGTTATTGGTTCTAAATGATAAAGTTGAGTTATAATATTAACTATTGCAGTGTGCAATTTTAAATTCCTCTAATTATTCTGCTATACTAATTTAACCAAATTAAAGTGTATTCTCTGTGTAAGAATTCAGTTATTACAATGTAAAATTATTAGTTAGTACGACTTGCAGGAGAGTTAGTACAAGTAATTACAACGTAAAATTATAAGTTAGATCAGAGTTTAGCAAACTCAAAAGCAAAACTCAAAATATTTAGTTTTGCCCAAGTATTGCCCAACTTAAAATGTGTGTTGAAGTTTGTTGCCTTGCAATTTTGAGTTCACCCAACTTTTTTTTTTTTTTTTTGTAGTGTCTTGCATGAGATGGCTTTGGTCTGTCTTCCACACTGCTTCATACCTCATCCATTTGTTGACTTACTCTGAATTTGTTGATTTTGTACTCTATCCTTGATTGATCTTTTTGTATTCTGCCATAGGGGAAATATGTGACCAGCCACGAGAAAACCAGCAACAAGTCTCCCAGGGGGCATTTTGAGTTATTTACAGATTCTGAAAGTGTAGTTTCTAAGCTTTCCAACGATGTCTAACACATGGAAATCTGAAAATATTTGAAGAAGATGTGGCCATTTGAATGTAGGCACTTCTTAAACTAGCTTAGTGAGCTATATCAGTGACATCTGGTATCTGTTAGCCTGCAGGACAGAAACTATTGCAGTAGTTTGAACAATGGTTATCAAATGGAAATGGAAATTCTTTTGTTACAAAAAGTCCCTGAATAAAAATGAAAAACAAGAAAGGTAATATACTTAAGAGTTACAAGGAGCAAATGTAGATACTTATTTCTAATATTAAATAAAATAAAATAAATTCTGTCACTCTGTGGTGCAGTGGGATGGATCAGTCTGTTGCTGAATGAGCTGAATGAGTCAAGTCAAGTCAAGTCAAGTCAACTTTCTTGTCTAACCTCCTTCAATGACGGCTATGTCTGCTCGGTAGCATGTTAGCTGGTCCAGCTGGATGGTGGATGCTGGTATGCTGTTATTGAGCCAGTTTCCATAAAAATGAAAACACAGCACTCTCTCACCGTCTGCTGGATCGATCTCAGAAGGTGTATATAGTCCAGTTTGTTGTCCAAGGAGCGTACATTGGCGAGTATGATAGATGGTATAGCTGGCTTGTGTGGATTCGTCGCTAGCCTCGCCCGGATACCCCCGCGCTTTCCCTGCTTCCGCCTCGTCTCGCACCGCCTGCGGCGCTTCCTCTGCGGGTGCACTGCAGTAGTGGGGGTCAGTGTCGAAACGAGTAGGCCGAGGTCGAGTAACTGCTTAGCGTGTGCCAGGTTTAATTTGCAGATTGCTGTGTTGCCAATGTCATAAAGAGTCCCACGGCTGTATGTGCGCATTGGGACAAACAAGCGCGACGAAAACATAAAATCACTTGAACACACCAACGAAGACAAACATGTAGACACCACATGAGAGAGGAGCTGCTGCGTCCACACGCGCCGCCATCAGTACTACTACGCTTAATCGTACTCTTCAATAAAATAAAAAAAACAAACAAACAATGAAATAAATACACATAAGAATAAAGAAAGAAAAAAAGGTGACTAGAGATTCGGCATTACCCATATTAAAGGTGATCATCTCTCAATAAACCTGTCTGTTTTCAGCTGTAATCTTGCTGTGATTTTCTCCATGATAAAGTTGAGATGTATTACTTTATTTTGAGGTGATAGATGGAGTGTGGACCATGTTCTCCACTTCCATTGTTGATGCAGCCGGGAAGCAGCTCTCTGTCAACACTGTTTATAGTGGAGGTGGGGAGCTGTTGACCTCGACTGGGGATATTGTCGGGCAGTGGAAGGAATACTTCGAGGACCTCCTCAATCCCACTGTCATGTCTTCTGTAGAGGAAGCAGAGACTGGGGACTTGGAGGTCGATTCATCCATCACCTGGGCTGAAGTCACTGAGGCAGTTTGAAAGGTCCTCAGTGGCAAAGCGCCGGGGGTGGATGAGATCTGCCCTGAGTCCCTCAAGTCTATGGATGTTGTAGGGCTGTCCTGGTTGACACGCCTCTGCAACATCGCGTGGCAGTCGGGGACGGTGCCTCTGGACTGGTAGACTGGGGTGGTGGTCTCTCTTTTTAAAAAGGGGGTCTGGAGGGTGTGTTCCAACTATCAGGGGGATCCCACTCCTCTGCCTCCCTGGGAAAGTCTATCCCAGGGTACCGGAGAGGAGAATCCGGCTGACAGTCGAACCTCAGATTCAGGAGGAACAATGCTGTTTTCGTCCTGGCCGTCTATACCCTCCACAGGGTGCTTGAGGGTTCATGGGAGTTTGCCCAACCAGTCCACATGTGTTTTGTGGACTTGGAGAAGGCTTTCGACCGTGTCCAAGGTGCTCCGGGAGTATGGGGTTGGAGGCCCTCTGCTGAGGGCTGTACAGTCCCTGTACAACTGGAGCAGGAGCTTGGTCCGCATTGCCGGCAGTAAGTTGGACCTGTTCCCGGTGCATGTTGGACTCCGGCAGGGCTGCCCTTTGCCACTGGTTCTGTTCATTATTTTTATGGACAGAATTTCTAGGCGCAGCCAGGGGCCGGAGGGGGTTCGGTTCAGGAACTGGCAGATTTCGTCTCTGCTTTTTGCGGATGATGTTGTCTTGTTGGCTCCCTCGAGCCAGGACCTTCAGCATGCACTGGGACGGTTCGCAGCCCGAGTGTGAAGCAGCTGGGATGAGATTTAAGCACCTCCAAGTCTGAGGCCATGGTTCTCGACCGGAAAAAGGCGGCTTGCCCCCTCCAGGTTGGGGGAGAGTTCCTGCCTCAAGTGGAGGAGTTCAAGTATCTTGGGATCTTGTTCACGAGTGAGGGAAGGATGGAGCGTGAGATTGACAGATGGATTGGTGCAGTGGCAACAGTAATGCGGTCGCTGTATTGTCTGTCGTGGTGAAGAAGGAGCTGAGCCGAAAGGCGAAGCTCACAATTTACTGGTCAATCTACGTTCCTACCCTCACCTATGGTCATGAACTTTGGGTCATAACCGAAAGAACGAGGTCCCGCAGGGTGGCAGGGCACTCCCTTAGAGATAGGGTGAGGAGCTCTGTCACCCGGGAGGAGCTCAAAGCAGAGTCGCTGCTCCTCCACATCGAGAGGAGTCAGCTGAGGTGGCTCGGGCATCTTTATCGGATGCGCCCCCTAGGGAGGTGTTCCAGGCATGCCCCACCGGGAGGAGGCCCCGAGGAAGACCCAGGACACGCTGGAGTGACTATGTCGCTTGACTAGCCTGGGAATGCCTCGGGATCCCCCCGGAAGAGCTGGAGGAAGTGTCCGGGGAGAGGGAAGTTTGGGCGTCCCTGCTCAGACTGCAGACTGCTGCCCCCGCGACCCGGCCCTGGATGAAGCCGAAGAAGATGGATGGATGGATGGAGATGGAGTGTTAAAAAAATGCATTTTCACCTTTCAGCCAAATTCCTGCCATGATGGACTATTAGTTCATTTCTGCCCTGCTTTGAATGTTTCCTCCCATTGTTAATCCGTTATTATAATGTTTGTTTCCAATTCCCATCTTTCTTTGATATCCATACTGTTACCTTTATATTCATGTTGTATTGCTTAATTAATTTTTTGGTATAACTCCCTTTTTTGTCTCTTCCCCTGTAAATGACATCTAAAGTTCCTTTAATTTGGATGGCGTGTTACAAATATTTTCTCATTCTGTATGTTTCTGAAGATAATGTCTTAGTTGTAGGAATTTGTAAAAGTCTTAGGCTGGCAGATTGAATTCCCGCCTGAGTTGTTTGAATGACTTCATGGATTGTCCATAAAACACTTATGCAATGAATATTAACCCCTTGTCCAATTGTTGTAACCTGTGTCAATTATGGAAGGTAAAAAGTCTGGTTTTCCTTGCTATTTTATTGGCCCTACAAATGGAGCTTGACAGTTTCAATTCTTTTCTAACTAAAGTCTATATTTTCATTGTTACCCTGATCCAGTCATTACCAATCTTGAGCTCCTTCCATGTCGTTTCAGTCAAGAATGGAAGTGATTCCAAAAGTGCATCAAATTCAATCAAATTTTATTTGTATAGCCCTTTACAATAACCAAAAAGGTACCCAAAGTGCTTTACAATAGAGCCATAAAAGAACATAACATGAACATAAAACAATACATTAAGAAACAGTACGTAAAAACAATATGTAAAAGTGCAGGGTTTCGATTGCGGAAGGTGCTGCAGGTAGATTGAATGCCTTTCAGAGATAAGAAAATTAGAGCAATAAACACGCTGCCCTAGGCAGAATTAAAAGCCAGTCTAAAAAAGTGGGTTTTCAGCTTCGATTTAAAAAGGCCGAGATCAGTAATGGTGCGAATGTCGGGGGGGAGTTTGTTCCATAGTCTGGGAGCAGCAACAGCAAAAGAGCGATCACCCCACTGTTTGTATCTCGACCTTGGGATTTCTAAAAGAAGCTGACCCGAAGAACGCAGGGCCCTGCCATGGTCACGTATAGTTAAAATCTCAGACAAGTAAGAAGGACCCAGGCCATTAACAGCATTAAAAACAAATAACAAAAGTTTAAAATCAATTCTAAAATGGACTGGAAGCCAGTGGAGGGACGACAGCACAGGGGTAATGTGTTCACGTCTGGATGTATTTGTTAAAAATCTAGCAGCAGCATTCTGTACCAGTTGGAGACGTGAAATGGAAGACTGGCTGAGGCCAACATAGAGGGCATTACAGTAGTCCAATCTTGCATGTTGACATGATCTTTGCTCCATTCCCACCCATACTGCATCTGTCTCTTTAGTGATCCACATATTTCTAGCCTTAAGTTGTGCTGCCAAAGAACTGTCTTATATTTAATTCTATCCCAGCTCAATCTGCTCTGTGCAACTTAATGCAGCTTCTGTCAAAAATAGACTTGGCACATATTTTAAGCGGAACAGTGCGGAGAGGCACTTCTGAAACATGCTATGGTGCATCTGGTGGAATCACAAGCATTGTCAAGGATGGCCTCAGTCAACTCCCATGTTGTAGCTGAAATGGGACACAGCCATGCCCGGTGAGGGCATAACCCTACCAAACTTACTGAAACTCTACAACAGTCCAGGTATAGCTATCCAAAACTCTCCAGTGTGCCCAAAAATTATTCAACTCTGGAATAGCAAATAGAACGTTCTGACACTACATCACTACTATGGGACTACTCTATACTCCATTATTGTCTTATTTCAGAACACCTCAACTGATATAAGAAACCACTGCCAGTGAAATTTTCAGAACTCCCCACTGATACACTTGAATGCATGAGCGGAGTCCTTGGAAATGGCATATCTACCTCGGGAATTTCAAACTCTCTACTGAGAGTTGTAATGAAATTATAGAAGGAGAGATGGCAAAGTGTCTGCCTCACAACCAGAGATCATAAATCCCACAGTATAAACCCCTGGCTCCTTCCTCTTCTTTCTCCTCCTCCTCTTTGTCCTTCCCAGCACATCTCCAATCCATCTCTACTTTATTCTACTTTTAACCTTTTTCTTTAATAGGCCAGGGTGATATTTTCTCTCTTCTCTTCTCTTCTCTTCTCTTCTCTTCTCTTCTCTTCTCTTCTCTTCTCTTCTTGTTATGCCATTGTACTCTTTTGCACTTTCCCCTAGACCTTAACATGAACATGCCCTTGAGCTCCCATTTATCACAGATTGGATTTCTCCTGTTGTGTTGTTGCTCTGGAGGGTACTCCATTTCCTTGCTGGAGCAGAATCTCAAACATTCAACAATTTATTTCTGTTCACTTCCACTATCAATTATGACACTAACTGATGTACTCAGTATTCAGGGGGTGAGAGACAAGGAAAGAATATCAAAAAGTTAGGTAGTTAGGCAATGACAATCTATATTTTTATGTATTTCATATTCACAGAGGTATTGTTTTGTTATTTATTTTGTTGTACCCCATCCAGTTCTTTTGATGTGAACATTAACTGACCAATTTAACAATTCTGCTCTATCCAGACCACATTCAAAACCCGTTCAAACCAGGTCTAGTTCTAAACCTGTCGTGGTTGGAAACTGTGATCTGGAAGCCTACTTCAACTTCATAAACAAAAGAAAATGACAAAATAAGATGCAAGTTTGACAAAGAGTCATTCATATAATTGTTAGGTAATGTTAAAATGACAACTGTCATCACATATTTCATTGTTATGACAATTATCTCCTATAGTCTAACGTTGATACACAGCAGATTAAAAAAAAAAAAAGTTAGAAAGTAATAAAGCTGCTTATTTTACTTTTAGTCACTTTGAGCAAAAAGCAATTAGCTTTTTAACTTTATTTTTCAATTTTAATAATCAATTTATCACTTACAACAACCATACAGACATTACCGAGTTCACAGACACTGTGATCTCTTACATCACTAAGTGCACTGATGATGTGACCTACACAAAAAGCATCATCATTCGGGCTAACCAGAAACCATGGCCTTACAGGGGATGTCCAAAGACTGCTGAGGGCCAGAGACAATGCCTTTAGAGCTGGGGATGAATCTGGCCTGAGAACAGTGAGAGCCAACCTGTCCCGCAGCATCAGGAAAGCAAAACAGGACTACACACACAAGATAGCCTCCCACTTCAAAGACAGCAGAGACGCACAGAGCCTATAGCAGGACATTCAGGCCATCACAGACTACAAACCCGTGCCACAGAGCTGCGAGAGCAACAACTCTCTGTTCAGCAACCTGAATAGCTTCTTTGCACGCTTTGAAGCACAAAACAACACACACCCACAGAAGACTCCACACCCTCCCCACTCTGTGTCTGTCTGCCGCCAGCGTGAAGAGGACACTCTACACTATCAACACCTGCAAGGCAACAGGCCCAGACAACATCCCTGGCCGTGTGCTGAAGGAATGTGCAGAGGAGCTTACGGATGTCTTCACGGACATCTTTGACACTTCTCTGAGGCAAGCCGTTGTTCCATCATGTTTAAAGACCGCCATCATCATACCTGTACTGAAGAAAGCTGCTTCATACTGCTTCAACGACTACCGTCCTGTGGCACTGACACCAAACATCATGAAGTACTTCGAACAGCTAGTCATGTCACACATAAAATCCATCCTCCTCCCCACCCTGGACCCCTACCAGTTCACATACCGAGCCAAACGATCCACAGAGGATGCAATCTGCTCTGCCCTTCACCCAGCACTCCCACCTGGACAAAAAAGATAGAGAATGCTGTCCATAGACCACAACAACTCATCTGCAAACTAATGGGGCTCAGCACCTCCCTCTGTAACTGGCTGCTGGACCTCCTCAGTCAGAGGTCACAAGCAGTACGATTCAGCAACAACACCTCAAGCAGCATCACACTGAGCACAGGGGTCCCCCAAGGCTGTGTGCTCAGTCCCCTGCTCTTCACCCTGCTGACACACAACTGCACAACAACCTACAGCACCAATCACTTAGTGAAGTTTGTGGACAACTCAAGTCTAGTGGGTCTCGTCACCAAGGGCGACGAGACTCACTACAGGAAGGAGGTCAACCTTCTGACCACGTGGTGCAGAAACAACAACCCTCCAGAGAGGCCACACCCAACACTCGCCATTGACCTTCAATGATCCTGCTGTGGAAAGAGTGAGCAGCACCAAATTCCTGGGGGCGCACTTCAGTGAGGACCTCTCCTGGACCACCAACACCACATCACGGTCGAATAAAGCCCAGCAGCGCCTCTACTTCCTGCACAAACTCAAGCGGGCTAGTGCTCCACCACCCATTATGAGCACATTCTACTGAGGCACCACTGAGAGCATCTTTTCCAGCTGCATCACTGTGTGGGGCGGGAGCTGCACTGACTACAACAGGAAAGCCCTGCAGCGCATAGTGAACACAGCTGGAAGGATCATTGGTACCCCACTCCCCTCTCTGCAAGACATATACATCACCCGCCTCACCCACAAAGCGATCGCAATTGTGAGTGATGCAAGCCACCCCGCACACAATCTGTTCAGCCTCCTGCCCTCTGGAAGGAGGTATAGGAGCTTCCGTTCCCGCACCACCAGACTCACCAACAGCTTTATCCACCAGGCTGTTAGGATGCTAAACTCTCTCCCAAAAGAAAACACTCTGGACTCTGAACCCTCTGACCCACATAAATAACTGTTTTTTGCATTACTATGCCACTTGCATACTTCTGTCAAACAGAAAACTTCTGCTTCTATTACTGACTGTCTTTGCACTACTGTAATCCTCTAACTTATATATAAAAGCTTTTGCTGCTACTTCTACATTTACACTGTCTATTGTTTATTTTTAATATTTATTTTCAGTTTATTGTTTACTGTAGTTGTTAGGACATGTCTGTCTTTATTCTTTGTGCCTGTGCACTTTACTGTTTACTTTAGTGTCAGAAATGTCTTGTCTTGTCTCACTGTGGGAGAGTAGGAAATGTAGTTTTGATTCCTTTGTATGTCTGGTACATGTGAAGAATTGACAATAAAGCCGACTTTGACTTTGACTTTGATACCTTGGGATACCACAGGCAAATGGGAACCATGAGGAGGCCACAAGGAAGTCAGCCATAGCTAAATACCTACAACAAGTAAGGCAAGTCTTGAAGAGTCAGCTGAATGGAAAGAACAAGGTCCAGTCTATCAACATATACACACTGCCAGTCATCAGATACCCCGCTGGTATAATCAGGTGGTCAGAGGAGGAGATAGAAGCCACTGATATCAAGACAAGAAGCTCCTCACAATGCATGGAGGATTTCATCCAAGTCTAGCACCCTGAGTCTGTACACTAATTGAACAAAGGAAGGACCAACCTCCATGGAGGGACATGCCCCTTCATGGCATGTACCACCGCCAAATAAGAAGTGGCTGATATCAAGAAATCCTACCACTGGCTGGAAAAGACTGGACTGAAAGACAGCACAGAAGCACTAATCATAGTCCTCAGTACAAGATCAATAGAGGCAGGGATCTACCACACAGGACCCCAGGCTGTGCAAAGGTGCCCCTGAGAAAGTTCAGCACATAGAAGCAGGGCATAACATGCTGGCAGGAAAAACATATATTGCATGCAATAACCAAGTGGCAGGCATCGCGTACATATGGGCTGGAAGCCCCAAGGTCACAGTGGAAGACACCTCCTCAGGTGGTGGAGAATGACCAAGCCAAGATCCTATGGGACTTCCAGATCCAGACTGACAAGATGGTGTTGGCTAACCAACCAGGCACCATGTTGTTAGTCAAACAACAGAAGAAGGCAGTAGTGATAAACGTAGCGATCCTGAACTTTGTCTAAAAAGAATATTTTAAAGTACTTACAGCTGGTTGGTTAATGGTGCTGAATAAGACTCTTGGGTTATGGCAGCTGCTTTCAATAATCTCTCTGTCAAAAGATGTGTAAAAATAGGAGATCTGAACCCTGTCTTTCCATCACTTGTGTTCTGCTTTCCTGCAATCCCTTTTACTCGATTTTGTCTGTTCATTGAGTCACAGTAAGGTTTTGGTTTCAGTCATTCACAAAGCACTTTAACGCTAAAAGAAGGCCCTGAGACTAACAACATGTGTACACAGGAGGCACAGTGTGACCAGCATGACAGCAGAGCAGCTTCACCTTCCCTTCTATATGATGTGTCTTTTTTTTTAAATCCGACTTGTGAATTAAATTAAATTCGTTCAAATTTTATTTGTATAGCAGTATCTCATACAAAAACAGTTCAAAGTGCTTTACATAAAACAAACAGCAAAAAAGTACTTATAAGCAAAGACATCCATGCATACCTACACATATCGGCACATAAAAGACACATACACACACATACAATCATACAAATATGTTACATTCATTTATGAAAATGTCTGACTGAAAAGGAAGGTCTTGGTTTTAGAATAAAGTATTGGAGTAAGTCTAAGATCAGCAGGCAGACCATTCCATTCCTTAAAGGTACATAAATACTGAATGCCATTTCACCAGACTTGCCTCAGGCACATGGAGGAGATTTCCACCTTGTGACTGAAGAGAACTGCTGGGACTGTAAACTGACAGCCTGTCTAAAATGTGTTGTTGAGCCAAACTAGCAAGTGCTTTGTTAAGAAAGAAGATTTTGGATTGTATTCTGGAAACACCAGGTAAACAATGAATGTTCTGGATAACTGTAATCTATGGATTGATTTGCTGATTAGACTTGCTGATTTGCTTGATTAGAAATGTATCTGAGTTGGAAAGAGGCCACCATGGTGATGCTACTGATATGGTAGCTAATGTTATGTTTGCTGATAAGGTAGCAAAGGGGAAGCACGAAGAGCTGAAAACAAGAGGACTCAGGGTGGAGCCCTGTGGGACCCCACCACATAAATTTATGTCTGTCGGAGTGGATATTGCCAAGTGTGACAATGAAGTGTCAATTATGCAGGTATTCAAACCACTGGAGGACCATGCCAGACAGATCCACCCCGTTTCTCCACCTTTCCAGCAGGAAGGTATGATCCACTGTGTTAAATGTGGAGCTCTAGAAGTATCCGGACTGAGTTTTTTAATTGTCACCATTGACTCTCATGTCATTAAGTTTTTAAACTTTTGAAACAGCAGTGTCTGTGTTGTGAGATGTGAGAAAGCCAGACTGGAACTTCTCATGAATGTTATTATCTGTTAGATAGCAGTTCATTTGCTGACATACGTACAACCCTCTCAATAATCTTACTCAAGAAGATGAGGTTGGAGATTGGCCAGTTGTTACCTTTGGATCCAGGTTATTCTTTTTTAGAAATGGTCTAATAGCAGCAGTTTTCATGCAGTGAGGAAAGATACCAGTCTGGAGAGAACAGTTCACTATCAACAAAATGTCATCTGTTAAAATATTTAAAACAGATTTATAATGGTTTGCTGGGAATTAAGTGGGCTGGTAAAGGACTTGAGTCCATTCATAGCATCAGTGAGTTCACAGTGTGTAGGTGTGTCAGCGTTAGCAGTGTAGTTAAGTGGGAAGTAATTTTTGATGTTAAGAACTTTGTCATTGAAAACTGATGCAAATTCATTGCACTTGGTAGAAGAGAAGGTATCAGATGAAGCAGCAAAGGAGGGGCTAATTAATTTATCAATGGTTAAGAAAACATGTTTGGAAATTTTATTTATTTATTGCAGATGTCAACAAGAGTTAAGAAAAAAATCTTTTCTGGCCTGTTTTTTAAATTCTGTTTTTGAAGATGTCCTGGTCAACATGCAGTTTTGATTTTCTCCACCTCCTCTCAGTTTTACATCTCTTTTGAGTTGCTTTATGGTCACAATGTTTTTCTATGAGACTCGATGTTTGCTGAAGATTTTTTTGATCACAGTGGTGCAGCATTATTGATACTGTCTAACATAAGAAAATTAGGGCATTGGGCCAGGACATGACAGCTGCTGCAGTCAAGATAGAGGCCCAAATGAGCATGTTACATTTAGGAAGTGAGTTTGAAATAACAACAGTGATCTTTTGTTGAAGTACCATTTGCTGACATGTCTAGTGGTGATAACACGATCAAATACAGTTAAGAGTTACTGAAGGAATAACAAGTTCAAGTATGCGTCCATGCTGAGGAGTTGTCTCGACAACATGATGGGTCAGGTCAAACGACTGTAATACCTCATTAAAACAGACTCTGTTGGGCACTGTGGAATTATTATTGTGAATACTGAAAAGTAACACGGTAAATTGACTAATGTATTAGTATTATATTTAAGCTGACTCAAAATAAAGACACAGATACCATTCTCTGGAGTGAAGAGAAGCAAGCTTGCCCTGACTTGGATCATAAATAACAGTAAGCATTACACAGGGGGCTGTAAACTTCAGTGTTCACATTAAATGTTAATGTAGTGGCCACACTACAATCAGCAGAGACACATTGCCCTTGGCAAGTCAACACACCTGATCCCTGAAATCCATTCACATCCCATCCTGACCTGTTTCTCTTATCCTCCTCTTTCATTCTTCTCGGACCCCAGAGGAGGTCATATCCTCTCCCAGACCACTGATTGTCTGCTCTTGCTGTACCAGAACAGTACGTCATCACCCTAGGTTTTAGGAGGACAGAGGAAGACACCATCCTCAAGAAGATATACTCCACGATCAGGCCCTCTCTTCCAAGTTTGGGTACAGTATGTCTAAATTTACTGAATCATACTACATTGGGAAGAGAATTTATCCTGGCTGGACAAGATAGACCACATCACACCAGTCAAATACATGGTCCTGGTGAGCACTGTATTTGAACTGGTTACCTGGTGACTGTCACAACTGGGATGTGGGGAGGCTGCATCATTGCTGAAAAGAAGCCTTTTTGCTAACATTTCTATTCATTTACTTTCAGTTCAACCTCCAAAGAAAGTGGCTTAGATAATCTGGAGAAAGTGCTAGCTTTATTGCATGTTTCTTTCCCCATTGGACTTTATTGTAGCGTTGTTGACGTGTTCAAAGATCTCAGCAATTAGTTTGGCAAAAACTAATAAGATTCTAGTTATAACAAACCAGACTTATCATTTGAATGAAAAACTACTATAATTGACCAAAAATGTACAGTGAACACACTGTATATTGATCTATATGGACAAAAATTTGTACAGCAAAATTTCCAAACATGATATTGATGTAATATACCACACCACAACCCCCGCTTTCCTCACAAAACATAGGGTATGCAACCATACCTCATTACCCCCTTTTCTTTAGAAAGAAAGCAGCTTAGTGGGTCAGGGTCAGTCTGATTGTGGTTAATGGGGTGTATGTTCAGAAAGGAGAAGCAGTCATGGGTAAAAGTAAGTGGGCAAGAGATCCATGCTATTGTAGTTACCCATCATGCAGGAGAATAGCCAGTGTGTGCGTGTGTGTGCGTGCGTGCGTCCGTGCGTGCGTGCGTGCATGCGTGCGTGCGTGTGTGTGTGTTTGTGTTTGTCAGGGCTTTGTAGTGCAATGCCTGCTGGCAGGGCGGTATCTATTGAGTCTGCAGTATTATGTTTAAGTCATCAGTCTTTTACATAGCCTGTAGCATACAGGGGTTAACAATGGCAAGAATGTCTGATTTCAGTATGCTCCTGGCAAAGCTTATCCAAGTTGCTGCTGGAATCAAAATGATCTCCATATATATCAGAGGCAAAAAAGAGCATGGACATATTTCACTCAATTATAGGCCAGCTACTGAGCCTTCAGCTGAATTTAAATTAGATAAAAAAAAACAGGCTCATTAAAAAGAGCAAGGAGACATTTATTTTCAAACTGAGATCAGAGAGATTTATATGAATGTACCAATACGGTACATAAACAGGTCAAGACACAAACAGGGCTTAAATACCATACCTGGTTTTAAAGGTAAAATCAAGAATGTTTCCTTAGATAAGGCAGATGTTAAAAACAAAATGACTGCATTTGGAAGTGAAAGTAAACTGAATGTTGTCCACTTACTCAAGTAGCTGTAACCAGAAAAGGGGTGCTCACCTGATCACTGGTAGCTTTTTTCTGTGAAGAAGACACAGGAAGAAAAGGAACACTGTTGAATCGAAAGCAACAACAAAGAGAAGAGGTAGAAACTCAGAAGTTATGTGACATGTACCTGAAAATCCTACTTATACTGGATCTGGTGCAAGCCTCCCAGATGAATATGAGTAGAAAAACAGACACATAAACTGCTCATGCAAGGGTAAACAGTCTCAGATAAGTCATTGCCCAAACAGAACAAACAAGTATTACGGCAAAGCATGCAATAGACCCATCAGTCCACCATGTCAGTATCATATTTACCTTACCTAAGATGTTAAGAATTCTTCAAGTTGGTTACGTTAGTTATTCATGCTTTTATTTTGAAGAAGGTTGTTTTATTCTGAAAAGCGTTTACATTCGCTCTCTTCCTGCTTCATGTTTGCCGAGAGACGACAGGTTTACAGTGGTACAGCAGTCACTGACGATGTAAGTTGTGTTTATATGAAGTTAAATGAGTGTGTACATGTAACTAGCCTTTTTAGTTATTATTGTGTGGTCCCTGGTGTATATTTACACTCCTAAAATGTCCGTTTTGCACTCGTTAGCATTATCGCGAATTAGCATCTTTAAGCTAACTAAGTTGAGTGAGTGTGTATGACTGAGACTGATATTAGACTTAGTAGTACCTGTGGTTTACCGTACTTACCTGTTTAAAATTACCTGTTTAGAGGTTAAAGGAGACTTCAGGAATATGACATGATTCATGTGATGTGAATACATTTCTTTATGTTTATATTACATCATTTACATTTATTTACATTTGTTTACAAATGTTTATTTATAATGCATAGTAATGCTTAGTCCTTTATTTCTTCTGTATATATTTACAGAAACTGCTTTGCTTTGAATTGTACCTGGACACATCACTCTTCAGTAAAGGGTTTAAACTTCACTGATGACCCGTGTGCTTTCTGGCAGAAGCCTGCCGTGGTCAGTTACGTTGAAAATCCAGCAACAGAGGTCGAAACCTCAACATAAGATAACTATTTCCTTAAATCTTTCAACACTTACTATTGGTTTCACATCAGAATCAAACCCTGACCCAAACCCCTGGCCACATATGGCCCATGTCATAGTCATATCTGTATGTCCATAGCTGGCTCCATTCTAACCCTGTCTTGGATCACACACATTTTAGTACTGGCTCCAGATGTCAGTCTCAGCTAAACCTTAACCAAGCCACTCAATTAACAGAGACTCGCCATATCTGGCCCAGATGGAAAAAGCCTCAATAACGACAGTATTATGGACTAATATTTAATGATATTTTCAGATAAGTCATTTCCAAATTTGTAAAATGTCATTTGTCAGACAATCTCTTCCTCTCCTCTCTTCCAGTCCTCTGCTCTACACTCATTTCATCACCTCCCCTGTTCACATCTTCATTCACCTCCTTTCTCCACTCCCTTCCTCTCCTAGTGATGTGAAGACAAACAGCTAAATGAGGTAATTCAGTGAGCTCACTAGGCCTGAACAGTGCTTTTGGCAATGGTTTACAAGTGTTCAAACACATAAACAACAACAAAAAAACAATGCGTGAACATGCTTACCATGTTTCAGTCCATGAACCAGCTGTACTCTATAAACCAGTCATGGTTGCCTATAGGCTATCCTCTTAAACTGATGAGCAAAATTATGTTCTATATGTGTAATTTAGGGCTGTCAGAATGGGACATTTGATTATCAAAAAATTACATAGGTTCGAACCATTTAAAAATCTATTTTTGTGCATTATGTCCACAAGAGGGCAAACCAATACAATGAGTATTTTCCGGACTATAAGTCGCACTTTTTTGCTGGTCCTGCGACTTATAGTCCAGTGAGGTCACAGTTTACAGATTACCGTCTACAGCTGCGTGAGGGCGCTCTAGGCTTGTGACAACTATATGCTGCACCTGTACCACTCCTGCAACACAAATTACTGAAAAAAAGACAACTGAGAAAGACTGAACACAAACAAAATGCCCCCAAAAAGAAAATCTTATACTGCAGGTTACAAACTGCAGATAGAAATATACAGCCGAAAACGGTAATTGTGCAGCAGAACGAAAGTTTGTCGTTGCCGTGAATGAGAAAGGGTGGATGAAGAAATGATGAACCTTTGGCTTACAAAGTGCTACACTCAGCGTCCTGATGGCACACAAAGCCCTGCTTGTGATGGACAGTATGCAAGCGCACATAACACCACAATTCAAAAAATAAAATAAAAGCTTGCAACTTCATACCTGCCATCATCCCTGGAGGCTTAACCAAAGTACTTCAGCCACTCGACATCTCAGTGAACCGGAGCTTTAAGGCAGCCTTGCGTGGCCTGTGGGAGGAGTGGATGGTGGATGGAGAGCACAGCTTCACGGCAACCAGGAGGATGCGCCATGCAACTTTCAAGCAAGTCCTTGGATGGATCGACAAAGCATGGACTTCAGTGACAACTGAAACCTGACGACATCCTTGCAGAGGAGACGGCGCTTCATCTTCCTCCGGAGTTGGCGGAGTTGTTCAGGAGCGACACTGAGGATGAAGATTTCAATGGATTCAGTGACGCCGAATTACGTTAACAAACCAGACACATTTTCAGCCAGATGTGTCTGTTGAATGTCTCTTCTTGGTTTTTTGTGAAATAAAATTCTAAATAAATGCAACTTATAGTCCAGTGCTTTCCCAGGGATCTCAAGTTTTGAACTGAGTTCAAGTTCAGAGTGAAATTTTGGCGACGGGTGGGGGGGTGGCTCTGATCTAATAAATGACATATAAATTCGTGACCAACACATCACTAATTCCTCTACCTGTTCCTCTGCTTAAAAAAAAAAATAGCGGCGCAACTTGGTGGGCATTATCCTGGTAATTCATTATTAATTTAATTTATAATTTATAATTTATTATTAATTTTCATTATTAGTATTTACAAATACAATGTGTGGCGTGTGAGTGTGTTAACGGGTTGAAATGCATGTGTCTCATGCACAATGCGTGAGACTTGAGAGCCCTGGGCTTTCCTCTTCATGACGCATTTTTTCACTGATGCGACTTATACTCCAGAGCGACTTATAGTTGCTCTTTTTTTATGTCCTTTAAAAGATCTGCATACATACACATAATTAAAAATATTATATTATTTCCTATACCGTAAAACTTAATTTAAAGACCACAGACCTCTCTTTGTGCCGTGGCTGTTGTTATCGTGAAAACTGAGATTACCGTCCCTCGGAGTGACTCCGAACTGCTACTGACTCTTTCAGTGCCCTTCTTTGTGCACAAGCTTGGTCCATGCCGTGGTGTCTTTAATCCTTCAACCTGAAACAGCCATAGAAGAATATTCCACATTATAAAATTTATTACTTCATAAATATATTTTAAAGACTTAAATTATTTTGGGGGCTAAGCTGTTTTGCAATGAAATTTAGAAGACATCAGATAACAGCCTCATTCATTTCAAGATAAGTGACAGTCTACTATAAATAACCTTACAAAAACAAATTATTTTTAATGCATGTTTGAAATTTTAAAATAAACCACTGGCCATGGCATTTAAATAACACTTGGAACATATGCACATACACTGCACAGTCAGCTATTGCTAATGGGGAGGGGCACGAGTATTAGTTATTATGGCCTCAGTAAATAAAACAGAATGACAACAGCAAGGCTATAAACCATAAGCAACCCCTGAAGTGAATGTATGCCAAACAGTCACTGCATAGATGTAAGAATCGAAGCAATGTGACACTATTTTTGGAGGTGGCTAGTGGCCATGACCAACACAAGGTTTTGCTAACAGCAGTACCTGCAGTCACCCAGTCTCCAGTAGTGCCAACAGCATACAAGTGACCTATAGTCTTATGTCCAAATAATGACAGCTACAATCTGCACAAACCATTTTCGCCCAAAACTTCACATTATATTGTTACATTATTTACATCATGACTATGGCACGAAATGCCGACCGTTACTGTTAAAAATTATTTTGTCATTATTGTCAATTACATTTATATCAATGCATGTCACCTAAACCAAAATGAACAGCTAGCTAATTTACCATGTTAGACCCCTCGTTATCGTTCAAGTTTGACGCCAAACAGAACTGTCTTTGTAAACTAACTGCCAATACACTGTCTAAAAGTAATCTTATTCTAAAGATAAAATAAATGTTTCTTCACTTCTTCACTTCTTTGCTGTTTTATCTCAAGTGTACCGGGCAGGTTCCAGGCCACAGTCCGTGACCACTAAGTACAGTGTGTCAGCAGCAGTGTTGTGCCTGAACACGTTCATTGAACAATAGTTCATGAACTCGTTTATATTTTGGGCAAACGTGAACTGAACGTACTGAATTACTGCCTGATGAACGTGACTATGAACTCATTTATTCTGGTGTCTGTGAACGGCACGCTCTCTCAGTTTAACTTCGTTCGATAGGGTGCCAGAATTCTATAGAGCCTTCCAGGCAAAAACCCGGCAAAAACACACCATAAACAGGCCTTAATATGTAGTGGAAAAAAACACGCAATCTGGCAACACCAGCCACCAGTGTCATAATTAATTATCAAATTTCATTTGATGCAGGTACTTCAGGTAATTACCTTGCATTTTGTTTAATGCAACATTTATTGTTGGACTAATTAATTTGAAAGCCTTAACCCCATTTTGCAAATAGGAAGGTGGAAACAGCTGTGTGTATGAAAATATACCTTACTCAAAAATATCTGAAATCATATTTTAACTGCAGAACAAATCATACATACATACCAGACATATGTGGTTCACAGGTCTAATTTGACATCTGGCCAAAATACTACACTCAACAACTGGCCCATATCTTATTTGCCAACAGTCGTGCCAGTGCCGACTGAATGCCAGCTGATACCACATTCCACAAGAGGAGCCCAGAGGCGTTTTAGTGCAAACTGTCGATATAGGATTTCAGTATTATTTATTAGCCACACAAGATCATGAAAAGAGACTCAGAACACGGTTTGATACTTTCTCTCAGAACAATTTTCAGCATAATGTGATGCACTTCCCATCCAAAGCCACCAGTCTCCAGCTCTATCAACTGGCACAGTTTCTCATGCTGAAACTCTGAACACATCACACTAGGAGGCAAAACATTGATCACAGAACTTAATAAATGTTTGCACACTTCATTAAACAGTCTGTGTGAGAGCTAGGTGTTTATTTCTGCAATTTTAGTGCAAAACCACCCGCAGCCAACTGGATTGCTGTAGCTAATAGCTAACTCTGCAACGTGATTCCTGGGAAAACATGACATTTTGAACCCATCACATTTGTGTTTGTGTAGTTTAGAGCAAAAAATCTAAGTACATCTTCTCTAAAGCTCTCAGGCATTCTGTTTGCTTTCCACCACCCATGCATCTCACACTAATTGGTCAACGCCCTTTTTGCTCTGTTTTGATCTCCTCCATCAACTTTATCTGCTGTTTGCTGAGAGCTAGTGTACAGCCAGTTAATCAGAAAACAGCTGCCTGCTGCATTTGAAAAGAGATTGATGAGAGTGGTGAGACTGAGACTGCTCTATAGCACTGAGGGACTCTGTAGATATGAGTGAAAGTTCTGACAGCTTTCACATTTACACATAGTAATTAAAACTATTGGTGTAAAAATATTTATCAGTGTGGCTTGAAGACATGAAAAATTAACATGTTTTTTGTAAAATGAGAGACAAGAAAAATAGAAGACACTGTACATTCTAATCCAATACAACAATCCTGTCATAATGAATATAATTGATGTTGACACTAAGGCAGATGTTGATTTAGCTGTGTAGTCATTCTTGAGTTCAAGGACACACTGCTTTTTATGTAAATAAGATGGGGTAAATTGGAAACTTACATATAATGCAGTCTAATTCAGCAGCTCTAACATGTCTAACTATTTAGGTATTTAGGTGTTCTTGAAAAATGCCAATTTCATTTACATTGATCTACATAAATATTTGTATTTATATTAACAAAATCTAAAGTTTCATCATCAGTAAGTATATTTAAAGTATATATGCCTATATTTTGCTATATATGTTTATATGGAGGCAATTTACTATACTTATCATTTCAAACTGGATGTACTATTTCTACTATCACTGAAATCCTTGATTTGAGGTGCCAGACCTGTAAATAAACCACTGAAGTGACATATTGCCATGTTCAGAATTTAATTGGTGACTTGTGCTTGGTCGTCTAGCAGGTTCCCATGGGTAGTGGCTGAATCTGGATTGTGGATTACAGCTGCGTTTCCTGCCATGGCCCTGCCTGACATCCACTGCAACTGCTGCTACTGTTATTACATCCACTGTCACTGTTACTGTAATTGCATTTCTGTCTGTCCAGGGGCGGGTCTTCCATGGTGGCACAGGGGCACCCCCCCTTCCCCCCGCAATCTGATTGGGCACCCTGTGTGATCTCCAATAGTCATTGGCTCTTGGTCATGTCAATCATTGTGCTGGTTGCTACCACCTTTGTATGATCAAACGGAAACTGTACTGAAACCTAGTATAAGACTGGACTGTCTATGAAACTCTACAGAGCTTTTACTTTGAAACAGATACAGGAAGTGGTTCTGTGGCTGCGCTGATTAAATGCTGTAACTTCACCAGTCACGGACTTTCCTCTTGTTCAACTTGACATGAACAGCACAGCAGCATGCGCTGGAATTGAGGTAAGAACACTATATTTCGATACATTTCTGAGAACTGTCACAACAATGTTTTGCAAACTACTGTTACAGTTAATTTGGTTATATTTGCATGGGAAACTGTTCTTACACAGCACTTTACAGACATGTGGTTAGCTTTGCTGTCCATCTGGCCTAGTTTAAATGAGCATGGACATGCTCTTCAAATGTTGCAGCGCAAGTAATTTGATGCTTTTCATTGTTTGTGTACGTGTTTTCGTGATAGAGTGACAATGAAAAGGAAAAAGGGAGATATCGAAGATTTCTTCATTAAGAAGAAACAAACTCAGAGCAGGGACAGTGCAGGTCGGCAGGCTCAGAGCTCTGAAATCAGCAGTGAAAGTCAGCCTGAATGCAGCAGCCAGGGATCACATGATGAACAAAACTTCCAGGGCCAGACCAGAACTCATGGACCTCCAGCTGAAAATACAGATATGAGGAAAACTATTTGAAAATGTAACATAATGTGTTGTTCTGCAGGATTTTACAGTTGCTCAGTGAATGAAGTAACTTAATTACCTACTTTTAATTACTAAATTAAGCTGGCATTGTGCACTGTGCAGTTTTTAATAGTGAATTAATTGTTGTTAAACATCTGTACTTTATGCTATATTGTAAAAAGTATAATGTATGTTTAAGTTAGGATATTATTAATGAAGTGTTGACTGTGTCAATCAATTTTAGATGCAGCAAGACTGGAGACTGACCCTGAAGATGACCATGCCACATCAGATGACAACAGCAGCAGCTGCAGTAGTGGCAGGAACCTCCCAGTTCAGGCTACTTTTGCTGCACCTAAAGGTCCCTAAGGTAGAATGCTAATTAAATAAAAATGTTATTAACCCACCATATAACAATATGTGAATGTGAAAACAGGTAAAGCTTGACCACCTTAGTATGTTATTTCAGGGCTGTCATTGCTTAATGACTCCAGACATGTTTTAAGATTATATAACATACTCTACTTTGAAAAGTTAAATAATCTTGTAAAAACCCTTGAAATTACATCTACTCCTTCCCCCACCTTTACAAATAGATTTTCAGTGAGCAGAACAGTAATTAAACTTGAGCCAAACTATGAGTGTGTTAAAGGAAAAAAAGAGTATTCACACATACTTTGGTATAAATGGTGTTAATGTGCTGTTTATATTATCTACACTATACATCTTTTTTTTCTTTGTCTGTTATTCTCAACATATTTCTACGGCTCAGTTTAAATTTAAAATGTAATTTTGAAATTACATTGCAATTTTACTGTAAAGGACAAATATCTTGTAAAATGCAAGTTTTATTGCTGTAAAGGTTATCAGTGCACAGAGAGGTGCACACAGCCTATTTTAGGAAGCTATTACTTACTAGACAGAAAACTGAGATGTTTACTGTACAGAGCTGAGCACTAACTACTGATTAAGTGTATAGAATATTGTTGTTCACTGTTTGAGTTTATGGTGCTACTTATTCTGCTTAACACTTCTTGTTTACTACAGAGTTGAGGAGTACCGATCATAATGATTAAAAAATGTAATAAATGTTGCAATATATGATGTGATCATTGACAATGCTGTAAAGGCTACTATTGGTGAGCTTACTAATTGCACATAAGAGCCAGATGTTGATAAGAATATTGTAAACAAGGGGACATGTCCATCAGAGTTTTAATGTTGACAGTGGAAAATGAAAAGGTCATATGCACCTTCCGTACAAGATAAGAGTTAGTGTAGCCAACAAAAGCAAGATGAAGACAAAAATACACCGTGTAACTGTACAATCTAAGAAAAGTAATTGTTTCCACTTAGTAGTCTAAATATTGAAGACAGAGGTCGATGGCAGCCTTCATTTTTGTCACTTTTGGGTGGCCCCCCCAGTTAAACTGTTGTTACTCCCTGTGCCCCCCACCTGAAAATACTCTGGATCCACCCCTGTGTCTGTCTCTGTCTCTCTGTCTGTCTGTCTGTCTCTCTCTCTCTGACTGCATTTCTGTCTTTCTCTTTCTGTCTGTCTCACTCTCTCTCTCTTGCTCTCCCTCTCTCACCCAACCAGTCGAGGCAGATGGCCGCCCACCCAGAGCCTGGTTCTGCCTGAGGTTTCTGCCTGTTAAAAGGAAGTTTTTCCTTGCCGCTGTCGCCAAGTGCTTGCTCATGAGGGAATTGTTGGGTCTCTGTAGATAAAAGAGCTCGGCCTGTACCAGCTCTATATGGAAAGTGTCCTGAGACAACTTTTGTTGTGATTTGGTGCTATACAAATAAAATTTGTTTTAGCAGTTTAAAAAACCCAAACGCAGAACGCCAAGGCAGAAGGTTGAAGAACAAAAAGCCAACTTTAATAACTAATGCTGAATCCTGACAAACAAAATAGGCAAGCAACTAATTGCAGGACCAGGCAGGGACAAAATCCCAAACCAATGCAGGACAAGGGAACAGACACAGACTTCCTGGCAAATGAAAGAGGGAAAACACCCTGACTAAATCCACAAGAGAAGGAAGGTTAATGAGGGACAGGTGAAACTAATCCTCCAAAACATACTTCCACATTTAGTGTTTTGATGAGTTCAGATGAGGAGAGTACAGTCTAACATTACTTTGTGTCCAGTCGGGTTAAACTTGGGTTGAATATGTTATGAGAATCCCATAACATATGATTAACATGATTTCCCTTCGATTCAGTTGTTGTTGGTTGAAACGCCAATGTAAAGGTGGGGAACTGAATCATAAAAAGTACAGTATTTACTGTTTGTTGTGGGATTTCCCTCTGCAGAGATAAATGAACTTGCACACTTTTCAAACACTACATAAATTTGTATCTCAGCAATTGCTAAGGCAAACAGATCGACACCAAAGACAGACATTCTTCAGCACTGAGTTTAGAGCTCACTGGCTATCCTCCAAAATGGGCTTAATCAACCACAGCTGCAACAATCCCACAAATTCTCAAAGCCCCACATCTATTCATTGTCTTGATTATATGACATCCGAACAACATATTACTTCATCTTGATGTATGATTTGTAGAGTTTGTTCAGCAGTTCTTTTGCAAGGTTGTGGCTTGGTTTCCCAGTTGCTGAATGAACATCTTTCTTTTCAGTTGAAACAACTGCTCAGCTGCGAGGAAATAATTGAGCCTTGAATCAGGGAAACAGGTATGGAGGCAATATTGCTATGAAGCTGTTATTATGCCAGCGTTGGCAAAAGAATCAGTCACCCCACAAGTGATAAATGAAGACCCAGAGAGAAAAGATTAGATGATTAGAAGAGTGAAGGTCATAAAGAAGGGGCTGTGTCCAAAATCCCTCCTCATTTACTATATAGTGCACTGTATTGTTCGGCATTCTATTCGATTGTAGCAGTACTTCACATTCTGTTCACCGTGTTCTTGGGCATACCTAACCAACTTGTGAACTGAGAACGTTCAATCAGTGATCTGGTATCTGGTAAATATATGCTTCATAAGCACTAACCATGAATCAGGTTTTTTTTCTCTGAAACAGCATGCACACCATCTGTTGCTTCATTATTTGTCTTTGCTTCCCATGTCACAGCAGACGTGGTATTCACTTCCCTGACTATTTCCATCTTTGTGTATTTTTCTCACTACATTTCTCACCACACAAATGTGCTCTATATGCTGACAAAACAGCTTCAGCTAGAAACATGCTATGTACTGTGCTGCAGTGTATTGTTGTAGTTTTCCTCTCAGTATGCTCCATGATTATGTCATGGGGGGTAAACCATTATATTAAGAAGTCAGTTTGATTACCAAAAGAACAGTTTCTGACTGTACCTTCAGCTTTCCACCACATGTGACATGGATGCATCAGTGGATACATCTGCTGATTAAGTGAACTGTTCCACAGACCTTTTTCACAACAAATATTATGACTTGTCAAACAAAGGTGTAAGTAATAACATTATTCATTGCTGCATTCCACTTGGATAATATCTGACAAGTTGTATGTTCCAGTATAATTGAAACGGGTGACCTACAAACTGGGAAGGTATGATCCTGCTTATACCATTGTCACTTGCCGACCAAATGCCATATGTAGTTCCTGAGGCTCAGAATTTGCAAGGCACATCTAAACAGGACGGAGTTGAAACAACGAGAGAAAGAGATTTACTGATTGCTGTCAATCTCAGGAATAGAGAATATCTCTGCACTGTTTTTCGAGCAGATATAACGCTATATGGCTTTCTCTCCTGCTCTTCTGCTTCTCTGTCCTTCTCTTTTAGAGACACATGGAGTGTGTCGCAGTCCCTCTTTCCCTCTTTCTCTCTTACTTGTCACTTCTCTGCATTTCTTTGTTTTCTCCACAGATCTGGTTACACTTTCTCTCTGGTGCTCTCTCCTTTCCCCTTGAGCTGCCCCTCAGACTCAGTTGCTTCACTGTGGTGATTGTTATTTAGGTCTTCTATTTAAGTTGCTTCTTTCCCTCTCTCACTGTTAGTTGATTTCTTTCATGTCCAGATTCATGCAAATATCAAACTCATTGGAAATAAAATTTGCATGATTCTCACTGAGAGGCTATTTATCCATTTTTGGGTTGTTATTGGTGGTGACACAAATAACCCTAAGTGCAAGCTCTGTAGCTGAGCCTCGCTGTTTCTATTTGATACTGGCACATTAATTTTGAACTGCAAAAACAGATAAAAATAAATATTTCCGTAATTACTGGAGTGGAGCCATCAACAAGTCACAATGTCTAGGGAGATTCATAAAGTTGTTTTCTTATTCTATAGTGAGATGGTTCCTGACTTAAATCAACAAAATGTCATGTTGATTATGTAAGACAAGGGAAAAGTCAATAATATGATCAGTTTTGAACTGTATAATATGCACTAGGCCCAGTAGCATTGCAGAACCACCATAACTGCATCAAAGCACATCAGGTCACGGGGACTAGTAAACACACAAACATTAAGGCAGGAGACATATCAAGACGTGGTGAAAGCGGAGGTCCAGTGTGGTGGTGGTCATCCAGTTTGGTGGCATGCAAACATGCTCACCCTATCCAGCATTCACTTTTCCTTGAACTGTGCTTTAAATAAATCATGGAAACATTTAAATAGTCAATCAGTTTGAAATATCTAGACATCACATCCCCTGAAATCTCCCTCCTTTTTTCTCTTTTTTGAACTGAGGTAATGGCTGGCAGGTACAATTAACTGTTATTGGTTTACAACAGTTATATCTAGTCAAGTACTTGTGAAATATTTATTAAGAAGAATGAGTAGAATAAGTACACTGAAAAAAAAACAGAAGTACTCAGTGGCCATTAAACAGTAAGGGATGTATTGCAAGGAAGACTGCAAAATAAGTCTGCTCTGACGAAGTGCCTGTGCACATAATTCATGCTTCAGTTCATACCAAATGCCATCGAAAATGGTTTAACGGACAAAATTGTCCACCAAATTGAGGAAAATTGTGTAACAAACTGTCAAGAGCAGGCTGCCAAACCAATGAAGTGGCCTACTGTATCAGAGAAAGTTGAGTACTCACATAAAGAAAGTTGCCAACCAAACATAACAAAGTCATGTGCCAAATTAAAAGACAGCTGTCTACGGGATGTAGATAGCTATCGAACTGGAGGAAGTTGCCTATCAAACCAGGAAAAGTTGGGTACCGAAAAGGATAAAGAAGTTTCACTAAACTGAAAACATCATCTGTGTCGTGTGTTGAACCAAAGTATGTAAACCAGTGAACTGCAGGAAATGCTGTGTATGGAACCGAAACAAATTTTTTATTGATGTATGTTGTATCCTGAACTGTACATTGTGTACCAAAAAGTATAATGATGATCATATAGACCTCTCGCACGCGTGCACGCGCGCGCGCACACACACACACAGAACCGCGACAGACAAGATGCTGGAAAGGTGAGAAAATGAGAGCAGGAAATGCAGTATGGAAATACAGTAGGTTTTGTACATTAGTAATTAATTGTACATTAGTAATTAATTGTACATATAATTTTACATTATTTTGGTAATAAATTAATTTAAGCAACAAAAGATCTGAGGAGCCACTTGGGAGCCAAAAGAGCGGCTCTTTTATGAGAGCCGAGCCGTTAGAACCGGCTCTCTTAAAAGAGCCAAAATTCCCATCACTAATGCTCAGTTTATTCTACAAGTAATTTATTGTTCTAATTTGCTGCTGATCATTTAGAATCACCTTCAGCATCCCCACAAAAGAGATATATTCACAAATGGATTTCCTGTATACTTGCATATTTGTTGAACATGCTGGAAAATAGCAGAAGTCAATGTGTCATTCTGAGAAAACCAAAACCTAATGTTTACACTTGATGCTGATAGTGTTTAGAGAGGATTTTTCTTTAAATGTCAAACTATGCTTTCCGATTTGAGTTAGGGCATTGCTTCATGTTATTAGTTTGAAGTACCTGCATGTCTATGTATGTGTGTGTGTGTATGCCCTTGGGCAGCCACAGGAGACATCGGATAGTGAAAATTGCTTTTGTAGTTCATCTGTGTACTGAAAAATCAAAAATCTGCTGTGAACTGTATGTGAAGGTTGTGAAAAGCTACCCTTATCCATCCATCATCCATCTTCTCTCCTTTTTTTCCCTCTTGCTTTCTCAATAATAGTGTCACAGGCAGAGCACACAAACCTCAGGGAGTGTGTGTGCTCATTTGTGTGTTGGTACATGCGTGTCAGTTAAACTCCATTGACCTCCACCTGCTAGAAGTCATCTGGGAGTTGTGGAGAAGAGTGTGTCCTAAAAACACAATAAGAGCACAAAGGAAGGCAGAGGAAGAATGACACTTTCCTCCATGATTTCCAGCCCTCTCTGTAATTATTTCTGGCCTGAGAGTGGAGATTGTTTGTGTGTGTGTGTGTGTGTGCATGTGTGTGTGTGTGTGTGTGTGTGTGTGTGTGTGCGCACGCACACATGCGTGCATGCGCGCCCATGTACATTGTGGGGACATAAATCTGTTTACACAGTCACATTGTGAGGACCTTAGTTGTGGGGACAAAATGCAGGTCCCCATAAAGTAAATAATGAAGTCTTAGATTGAAGACTGGGGTTAGGGTAAGGTTCGCCTGACAGTAAAGGAAGCCTTTTGTGGTCTGAGTCTGATGTTAAAACTTGTTGTAATCACTAGTGTCTTACAGTTAAATAGATGTGATTCAATATTACACAGGTGTAACTACTCAAATAAAGCTGAATTGTCTTTAGCTTTCTCAGCTTCAGGGTCCTGTTACTGTTCATGTTGGCTCACTGTAACAATCACAGCATATAGTCCTTGAAGACACTTGAATAGAACAGAGCTTCAAGTTTTTTTTTGTTTTTTTTTTGTGATGTTTGTACACGACAGAATGTCAGGCATGTTTTGTTCATCCAAATCATCATTATCAGTGGTCTGTTTTATCGTTCTTTCTTGTCAGCACAATAATAATTCCTCATTGTTGAACCAGTGTCCAATAACTGTATCCATACGCATCAACAGCCATTCCTTCATTCATATTGATGCTGTTTGTGCTGTTTGTTGTGTTAAAGTAGCTGTGAGCCTTTTGTTCAGCTAAGCAGGCAGCCTTTCAAAAGCCCAGCATAAAGCCATGAAAGACATAATCAGCAAAGTTACAGTTACAGACGGAGCTGACAAACATCAGTGAGCGTTAAACTGGTGGAAAACTGTCATGCAGCCTGACAGGACAGTGACAAGTGAGACGTTATGTATGGGACCGAGGTAAAGTCTCTGCTCTGATCACTGTACTTTGTGGTTAAAGTGCGAATGTGTATGTGGGACATACCTGATGTTTTTTATTTACGTTGTACTGTTTCAATAAGTGTATGACATGATGAATATATTGTAGCAAACAGTTAAGAATGAGAGCAATGTGAACAATCATGAATTTGAACTTGAAGAGCTACTTAATCTTAGGTATAAATTACCCCATATCAGGCATGGCGTTAGGGGTGGGCCTGACGGGCCTGGACCCACCCACTTGTACAACTGGCCCACCCTAAATGACTTGGAGAATTTTCTTAACATTTATTTTCAATGATTAAAATCAGCATTTTAATAAAATCCTTAAAACAAAAACATTTCCATTTAAAAAAAAAAAAAATACAGCACTTTTTCGGCTGCTATCACGTGAGGTCTAGTCCAGTCACAGCGGGCCATCATTGGTCACCCCCGACCTGCTCCGCTTGCGCACGCACGTCACAATCTGGCGGTTGTTCGGCAAAAAATGGTGACTGAGAAGGGCAGTGGATTCTATATTGTAGGCGCAGGCTGCTACAGTTAAGTTACCCTCACAGACAATTAAGGTCATGAATGAACGGCGCAGTGCATCGCGCTCTCTCTCCTGTTAAAAGTCATTGTAGCTCACCCAGTACTCTGATCGCTCTGTTTCTCCCTCTCCTTGCAATCAATTTAAATAGTAATCCAGTCAGATCAAACAAAAAAGAATTAACATTAAAATGTCTGTTTTCATAATGAATTGATGTATTGATCCATAGCGAAAATATAGATAACGAGATAAGCCGCGTGTGCCACTTGTAATAAATACAAACTGTCACGGTGAAATAATAAGTTACGGCATTGAAAATGTTTTTTAAAAGATTTTGAACATGTCATAATCAGCTAGACGTACTAGTCGCCCTCCACAGCATGATACCAGTCATTTTTTTAAGTGAGACTACAGTGTTAAAACACAAAACAGTGTCACCTTTTGTAATTAAGAGGCCCACCCAAAGTAACTGTGGCCCACCCAAAATTGAAATCCTGGCACCGTACCTGCCCCTTATTGGTGTAATTGAATTTGTAGATGAGCCTCATAAGTCATAACTTATAGAACTAAGTGATATAAGCTTCTGTAAGTCTCTATTTGTCCATCGTTCCAGTCGGTTTATCAGACATTATGAGCTGGTGTCACTCAGCCGCTTCACCAATGTCCTGGCTGGGTGCTGCTGGCGCTTTATTTCTAGGCATCATCTGTGTGTGTTTGCAGTAATTATTGAGGCTTTTAAAACTAAGCCAGCTCCATTGGCCTTCAACAGAAATTGCCGTCAAATGGTATGGAATGGATTCATCACTTTCCACCCAAGGAAATTGTTGCTGTCAAGAACAAAGAAACAGCTTTTTTCTTTTGGCTTTGTAATCTGAAACAGCCGCCACCATGTCTGCAACACACAACTCCCTGACCAGGTACTGCCAACTCTCATCCAATGAGACTAGCTTTTGGCTGCTCAAAAACTTGTGAGAAAATGCCAGATGACATTATATACTAATTTGCATATAATACTATCTCTGCTTCTCTGCTAAGAATAGATTCTTAGCAGAGAGGGAGATTTACTGTGTATAGGAAGCACTGTGATGAGACCTCTATGGATTTGTTAAGCAAGTAGTGCACATTTGCTTGCAACAGCATTAGCTGTGCCAATTTGTCACCAAATGCTCAAGTCAACGCATTAACAGTGCACCCATGGTTCTTTGTCAAAACTTACTTTCCACAGTGTCTAAAATCTGCTAAACGTGGCAACAGAGTCATCAAGTTGGCAGCAGTAGTTTGTGACTTTAACTGGTCTGAAAACAAGACTACAGTCTACAGCCAGCAGCTCTATGAGGCTGTAATATTCTGCAAAACAGCCTGAGTTGCACAATGAATAACTTTTTTTAAAAGCAAACAAAATAGTAAAGAGCTTTTTACGAGTTACCTTTGTATAATATGTAGCGTACTGGTTGTCATTTCTGTCCAATTTAAACATTGACATTGTGCATTCTGAGCTTTATCTTTATCTGTAGTAAGGACAATATGGGATAGTTTCCGATAGTAGAGGGGTTGCTAATTAGTGGCCATTAGTAAGATCATTGGAACAAGATAAAGAGTGACGTGCTGACAACTGAGCAGGCCATGGCATTAACTTGAAACTGCCTGACAAACTAGGCTGGCCAGACATTGTAGTTTAGTCTAAGCAGATTCAGTGGACATATAAGGCTGGGTAAAACCACTGACTGTCTGCTGTTTGAGTGGATGAGGGTTCGATTCAAAGGCAGTTTAAAGGTAAATTAGGTCAGGGTCTAGTGAGTCCTCCATCTGTTAGAGGACTCAATAGATTTATGAAAAGCGCAGCCTGAAACCAACTGCAGGACCGAATGGCAGTAACACAAATACTGGGCTACCAGAAGAATGCTTACCCAGCTATCAACACATTTCACTATGTGTATTGATTGATTGACTTGCTTTGATTTGGTTTCCATCAACACTTGAGAAAAATAACTGTCTCTTTAGCTATTAGATGCATGATGTTCACCAGTTTGGCTAGCATTATCTGTGTACTGTTTGGTGCTGGGCAGGTGGTGCACAGTGGGCTTATCAGAAATTTTTCACTAAAAAACTGTAGCAACTTGTTTAGAGTACTGGCGATGTTGTGGGCCATGAAATACATATGTATATATATAAAATAAATGAATAAAAAGCTGAAAGATTCTAAAACACCCCAGAGAGCAGAAGGAAACAGAATCAGGTGATGATGCTCTGAGGGTTCATCACTACAAGCAACACCTCTTTCAACAATAGTAGATTAGCATCTAGGGGCTTTAGGTCAGCCAGTGCTGGGTTAGGGGAAAAAAAAATGGGGGTTGCATCTAACGTTTTCTGTAACTTTTTGAAACCGACAGTCCAACATTAACACCCACTTCAGGCAGTGATTGGCCAGGTGTGTGAAGGTGAGAAAGGAGCCTCTCACTGAAGACCTCTTTCATCATTCTTTACACCAGTATTTCTATCACTTTTAGCGTGTACAACTGAGAGCAACATTATCAATGCGTTCCAGCAGAAGCTGCCTGAAAACGTATCCCATTATCCCCACATTTATAGCCATTATCATGTCCCCTCGTCTCTATGACAGCCCACTTTTCACTCCGTTTGTATTCCGATAAGGTTTTACAAGTCATACAAACTAGTTATTTTCTCATGTAACCTGACCCTTAGAGCCACACCACTGTTGCTGAAAAGAGTTATAACAATGCTATTTTCTATCTGAGCATGTGTGTGTTTATCCAGTCATACTGTATCTGTACCCTCTTCTTTGTGTGTGTACTTGCATCACTCATGGTTGGAACTTTACTCACATCCTCATCATCCATGCACTTGCAACCCCTCTAACCTGTATGTGTGCTGTACATTATATCTCTCCCCAGTCAGGTGGTTGGGTGGGCTCAGGTCTGGTGGACTGCCTTCAGTATGACAGCTGCTGATCAAGTTTGGCAACCACAGAGAGCATAGCTCACCACTGCTCCCTACCTGCCACTGATTAGCACACACTGGTAAGCAGCTGTACAGCCTGTGTGTAGGTGGCCAATAACTGAAATGTATTTTTGGTTGCCTGTAAGAATGCTTGTGAGTGTATGCGTGTTCTATGTATTTGTATCCTTACGAGGTCAAGTGTGAGCCAGAATTCATCTAAAGTGAATTAATAATGATAGTAGTAGCCACGTATGGCAGCCTCAGTGCACTGCTTTGTTTTTCTCTTTTCATCAGTAGAATCATTGGACTTTCTTGTCAAAGTATTTCTTTCCAATGCACATTCACTGTGTAACAAGCAGCTACTGCTTCACAAAGACTTGGCTGTGTCAATCGATACTGCACTCTGTGGTGCAGCTCTCCATCATGATCATTACACCAAACCTTCTGTTAAAGGGTGGAGGTATCTGTTTTTATGCAAACTTTGGCTGGTGTATTGATGTGACAGTGATCCGGCAACATGGTTCTCCTGATCTGGAATCATTTTTCATTAACAGTAAAGCTCATTGTGCTTCGTGTTTACATTCCACCACAGGCCAAGGTGCAGGACGCACAATGCATGCTCACTGCTACTGTGCGTGGAGGAAACAACCTAAGTTATTGTCCTTGATAACTTTAACAAAGGAAATCTCAGCCACAACGTCCCCAAATACAAAAAATGTATTACATGCCTGACTATTGAGGAGAATACTTGGATCATGGTTAAACTACAACAGTGCCTATCAAACTGTCCCTGGCACTGCACTGGGCCACCTTGACCACATCATGGTCCACCTGATGCCTTCGTACAGGCTGAAATCAAAGCTCTAACCAGTTGTAAGGGCATCAAAGCACTGGAAAGGGCCTTTGGGCCTGCTTGGACTGTCTAAATGGGATGTATTCAGGTCTGCTATCATCAGTCTGGATTACACAGAGGCTGTGACATCCTACATCAGCTTTTGTGAGGATTGCTGTTTGCCATCGTGCACCAGTGTTATAGTTACAGTTATAATGATAATTGGGCTGGGTCACGACGAAACTCAGACAGTCAAGTTATTGCAAAAGGCTGAAGCATTTATGAGTGGAGATGTACAGGTTAGCCTTTAACAATGTATTGTGGAAAGCTAACTGATAGTATTCAGAAAAACAGCCAATGACTCTGCCAAGGACAAGGGCAAACTGCAGCGCATCATTTGCTCTGCCTAGGTGATTGGCTACAGTCTGTCATCCCTTCAGGACCTTTACTTCCCCAGGACCCTGTGGTGTGCAGGTAAGATTGTGGCTGTCCCCTCCCAGGCCCAACACAAACTCTCCTGTGCAGTCTATCAGAACCAAAACCTCATGCAGTTTCTTGCCATAAGGAGCTGGCCTCATCAATAAGGCCCAGAACCCACAGTAACACTGATTCTACCTCCCCTGACATTTTACAAAAAGTCTACACACCTGAATTAATGTGTTACTATCAACTTTTAAGCCAAGATGCTGCAAAGGTGTGTTCTTACATTGACTATATGGCTAATGAGAAATGTACAATGTGTTAAGTGCATAATAAAGGAGGCTCTCTGTTCTGCAACACTGATCATGAGCATGCATTGTATTTCCTCTGTGCAATATATGAGGCTAAATTGCTGCCCCTACCTTTGAGATGGCAGCATCAATAGCTACATTAATGCATATTACTTGGACTTGTACATTGCAAATCTTCTTTAAACTTAAGAATGTGAACTTTTGCACATTCCCTGGTCAATATTTTGCACATCGCTGCCCAAAATTGTATATAAATTATTACATATTGCATATATTGTTTTAATTGATTGTATAATACTTTTTCATATATAATTGTCAATTTTCCATTTCTGCTTCCTGACTTGCAATACCTGCTTTCATCTTTGTCTTGATCTTCTTGTACTATTTTTATTTCTGGACTATGCGTCTCAGTGAAATCAGCACTGGACAGCACCACAGCTGCCTGAGCCTAAACAGTAGATTCAGCACTGGACAGCGCCAACACAGTTTTGCCCTCCTCTCTGACATGAGACGGTGGGACACTATTTATCCACATATGGTTTCAGCATCATCTCACCACTCACCACACTCTGGATTGGTGACTATGTAGTCTCAGTCATTCCTTTTTTCCTAAAACATACATGGACTGCTGAAACTTGTTTGCAGCCAACAAGGGATAAGCAATAACACCAACACTTTATCTCCTGACTTGAAATTTCTACTTTTTGCATCTTTGTCAAAACTTCACCAATTCATAGACCATCTGGGAAACAGCAGAAATGGGGAGATAGAATCCTAATCACAATCCTTGTTGAACTCAACAACAATTTACTACATAAAATTGTGTCAGTCCTTGATCAGTCTGTACTACTTTATGCTACCCAAATACTGAGAAAACCTTGACCTGTGCTTTTACAACAGCGGAGGCTGTGATTTTACATATGAGAACTGACTTTTGAAAGGAGTGCATAATTCTCAAGAGAAACTTGTCACCAACTTTTGTTTGGGGAAAAAAACCCAACACAGTCCACAACTACACACTCAAACAGATCAACCACAACCACAGTTGGATAGTGTGCATACGTAGCAATGATCTGATTTGGTCCAGAAACCAGAAACCTGGCAGACATGTTGTGTTTTCCAATGCTGTCACCTCTTTTAGCCCTGACCAGGAAAAAACATTGCAAGACCTGACCAAAAGTTTTATTGACCCCCAGATGCCCACCATGTGCCAACTTGAGGATTTCAAGCCAATATGCTTGCAGATCTACAATTTGTGACAACACTCTAATCATCTTGCGTGTGGTGGACAAACGAGCACTCCCTCTTTCAAAACATAATCTTTTCTCAAGTTCATCCCCTGAAAAAACAACATCAAAAAGATGAGTTAGAGACTGATCACATTTTTCTCAACAATAAACTATTCCTGCGGCATACATACTTAAGGGCCTGGCTCCTTTATGGAGGAGAAAAACAAAGCCAGAGCTAGAGGAGAAGGAACAGATGGTAGAGTCAGAGCTGGAGGAGAAACAACTGGTGGTGGAGTCAAACAATCAGCCATAAAACTGTCAGCCAATTCTACCTCTCATCAGGCAAATCCTGTTTTTGCCTCTTTGACACTGCACAAGCGACAAACTATGTCAAAAGAGTTGAGATCCCCATTCCCCTATTACACATAAGAACTGTGAGAAATAGTCCTAGTCCACCTAGTCCAAGTACAATGATGTAATGTACATGAATTTTTGCCATATATCAAGTTATGATGATGATTATTGCAAGCTGCTGCTGCTTTTGTTTTTAATTATGTAATGTAATCATATGGAATGAGAATAGTTAGAATTGAAATGTGAATCAAGTATAAAGAGTTTCAAGTGTGTCTGGCTGAGCTTAAGTTAATAAGTAAGTAAGTAAGTAACAGGTCATGTATTTTTCCACTGGAGATAAGCAACATCACGTAGGCCATATCATCCTGTGCCAAATCAAGCTAAAGGCCAAAGCATCATTGAGAGATTTAAATCTAATTGAGCTGTTTGATTGCCCTCACTTAATACATACATATTCAATTGCAAATAAATAATCAACACTCAAGTCAAAAAATAAGTCTTGGACTTTCCTTATATAGTTCTGTGATGATAGTTGTAAATGTGTGTTGCTGTGTGATAAATATTTTGAAGCTTCTTAAAGATTACTCTAGCCTACTGAAAATTAACAGATCCTTACAGATCTTATTCTAGCACCATTACCAGGAGCCCAGATCATATGGCTGGTAACAATATCTAACTATTCTGCTAGGTGCAGTATCAGAGGACGCAAGATAGGTGCCCAAATGTGGGCGGTTAGAAGCCAGGTGTGTCTCCTCGCCACCAGCTTAAACAGTTTTCACATTCTTGACCTACTTGGGTAATATTCTGTAGGACTGAGAATCGAACCCTTTAAACAGACAGCTGGTCCAGTACTTCCTGTACAGGGGTGACTCAGGATCTTAACAACTAAAAACACCTCTGTATATTTCTGCTTTAATTCATGTGGGTGCTCAGATAGAGGAACAGCAGGATTAAGTACCACTTTACCTCCAGCCAAAATCGATACCCAGAATGACAGAGATCTACGGGAAACTCTGGGCTAACTCCGACCACTCTATACCCCTTAACTAAATCAGAGTCAAGGTGAATAGTATATAAGGCATCTCCGCAAACTGCATCCCAAACCCTTGAACCAAAGCAGCAGATCTAACAGAGGATTTTTCCAACAATGGCAGCAACCCCTCCAGGGTCACTAACGCTGCACCGTCTCTCAAACTGGTGACAGAAACTTTGGGGTCTCCATCTGTCACCGTAACATAACCTTTTGTGGTAAAAGGATAATTCACGTCACAGTTAGCTTTAACTGAAATTGTTTGACTGGGCAAAGTTTGGTGACAAGGCAAAGTTACCATCCTCAACAGACAAGTACTTTGGGAGACTTGTTCCTTTTAAACAGTTGGTGTGGCTTGTGTTCTTGTGGTAAGACCAAACTGATTTTTGTTTCCTTAACTCCCTTACCACAAAGCTTCACCTCTACATCAGAGCTTGACTTTGTGGGGAACTTTTTCAGTGTATCCCTTTGTGTGAGGACTACTCATCCACCAAGACAGCTATGTGGAATACTATGGATACCTTGTGCTAACTGATGTAAGCAACAATTCTGTCTGCCAAGCAGTTACTATATTCTTCCAAAAGTCTATAGTCATGCAATGTCAATCCTTGACATTTTTAGAGGTTTTTTTAAGTAACCATACTCAAAATTCAACAAACAAACAAAAAGTTTGGTAGATGGAGAGCCATTGAGTCAGCCACACTATGGGCCATTGGACCCAGGTCATCCCCCTTACCTACCTAGAAAAAAAGAATCTAAACTTAACTCTGATAACTGAACTGCTTTTGGTCTTCAGACCAAACCAAAATATTGAACTAAAATAACAAACCCCAACACTCTGAACAATGCTGGGGAAAAAACACTTGGGGAGAGAAGAAAAGGAGGAAGGAAGAAAACATCCTCCAGACCATCCTGCCTGCTGTCCGGCTTCTGTGTCTGCCATCCCCTCCTGCTCCTCCCATCACTCTTTTCTCCCCTCTGTGGTGGTTAATTGGAATCAGGTACTCCTTCCAAAAAAAGGCAGAACACACCCACAAGCGGTGTTCAATTCTGCACATACAGAGACACATGTAACAGACTGCAGAAACTCCTCCACTGCAGCTATTACAGAGTAACCCACTCCAGTACCACAGTGACTGTTCTTGATTATTGTTTTCTCAGACTGGATCCAAGGACTGTGTGTGAATTTTGTATGGAACAGAGCTTGCAAAACATATAAAACCTACATTACAGTATTTGTCCCATGCGCAAGGGTTTACTTTATTTTACACTCTGCATACGCATGGTAAGTGGTGTCAGTGTGTCCTCGCCCTCTTAAGCTTGCAGTTGTAATATTACTGAAGAAGCCTAACCTTGACCCCTACAGTTGCTAAGCATCAGTGAATCTCTTGTATCCCAGTCTTCAGCAAAAGTATTGAGAAGGTTGTCCATATGAGTTAGTTTACTACTTGACCATCCATCAGCTATGTGATAAATTTCAATAAAGTTTCCATACCAACCACATTATTGAAACAGCCCCTCTCAAGGTGATCAATTAACTGTGAATAAATAGTGTCAATGATGACGTTTCTAGATTATGCATACTAGAATTGAGCACAGAATTTGATACAACACAGTATATTTTCTTTTTCTTAATCTACTTTGTGCTTCTTAGCCTGCACATGTTTATATGATCTGGAGACATTACATATGTTGCTATGTTTATGTCTATTATACACAGTATAACAGTATAGCCACTTGGGGACCAAGGAAACAAGTTGTGAACTCAACATTGTTATGTCATCATTACATCTGTATCAGATGCCGAGGGGCATGACAGATTATCTGTACTTGATGCTCTGGGAATAAGGACAAGTTGGTTCATCATTCTCTTTTCTGCCACCAGGAGTCACAAAGGCACTCCCTCATCACTACCACATGTGGAGTCCCAAAGCATCTTTTGAACTGTCTGACTACATTTCACATCAACTAGCTCATTTTCAATGTTGATACATCACAAAGCTGCTGTCATTGACCTGCATTTATGTGGACTTTGTCAGAAGATGGCTGATAACATTTAAATTTGATCATCAGCCACCAGCTTGCTTGTTATTTCTATGTATTTCTTACTCGCTCTGTTCTCTGACAACAGAAACGTAAAAACATGTAAATTAGATCAGCTAAGTTGTGAATTCAGCTGTAATAAAGGTGATCACAGTGAGCAGGAGGAGGTTTAACAGAGGTTTAATGAGCTGAGTCACCGGTTGTGTCTGCCTGTCCAGTCACAGTCAGGGCTGTTTGGCAGTGTTCAGAGATGCTGATTTCTCCATAAAACTCATTTTAAGTGTTTAAATTTTTATATTTAAATGTCATTAGCCTGTATTGAAGCTGTACTTTTTCCATGTAGCCTGGACATTTTAAAGGTCTCATATTATGAAAAACTCACTTTTTCTGGGATTTGGGGTGTTATTTTGGGTCTCTGGTACTACCACACGCATACAAAGTGTGAAATAAGACCGTCCATGCTTTTTTGAGTGAGATATGGATTTCTGAAAGCACCCTGCCTGCAGCTTCCAAACAAGCCGATCGAATTCGGCAAGGACAATTATGTAACAAGCCCACACATTTGCATATTCCCACCCACCAGTCACCACCCCCTCCTCCTCTCCCCGGTGTCTTCCACCCACCAGATACAGCACTACCTTCTCACAGATCTGCCATTTTGTTGTCAAAGCACCGTGTTAGGAGTCATCATGTTGAGCCGCCACATGCAGTGTTCTGTTGTTGGCTGTAAAGACGAGCACAAATCACTACATCGGCTCCCAGCCGCAGAGGACAGAAGAGCGGCGTGGATTGAAATCATTTTTGAAGGCAGTGTCCCTGCTACAGTTGGCAAAAACCTGTTGGTGTGTGCTGAACACTTCAAGACTGACTGTTTCTCCAACCTCGGTCAGTACAAGGCAGGATTGGCCGGTAGGCTTTTTCCAAAGGAAGGCTCACTTCCAGCTTTTTGTGGAATACCTGCAGACGAGGGACATACAAATAATTAGCTGTGTGTTTCTTTTGTAGATTAGCGCAAACACTTGCATGTTGTAGCGTGTTTTGCCATATAGCACAAGCTAACGCTAACCGCTAGCTTCTAGTTAGCAATCAGCATGGTTTCCACATGCAATCCCAGCGACCCAGTCGGTCAAGCAACACATACTCAGACACTCCGCGGGGTCTAAGCTTCGGGAATTTGAAAAAATAATGCATTTGGAAATATTTTCTAAACTGGAGTATGTAAGCATAGACCAGGGCAAAACGAGTGTGTGGTTGAAACTGCTACATCACAGCACAATTTACACTCCAAGCCAATCATTCTGTGCAATGACTTTCTTCTCTTGGAATTTATTATGAGTGATCCTTTTTAACACTGCATGCAGCTGTTGGCATAGCTATACATGTAAGGTAAGGTTGATGTCACTTCTCTTTTTTTTAGGCCAGTGCATCATTACCGTTTCCTGCTGCTGATCAAGTGTAGCAGTGAGCTGTTATACTGTAACAGTGCTGTCATGTTTTACTCCTAAGTATGCCCTGTTATCATAATATACTTTTGTTACAGCTGTCCAGGCTACTGTGTTCTGCAATGACTAATGTTGTAATGCAATGCATTATAGCAAGAATGCTGATAGAGGACAAGCCACCACATCATCAGGGGATCCTCTTTTCAAACTGAGCTTTCCAAAGTCCATGAAGGGAGAATGCAGAGCCAAACCAGTGAAGACTGAGACCACATTCATAAGTGTTAACTTCTTTTTTTTTCACTCAAAAAATAAACATTTATATTGTACATGACACAAGTACCGCAACTCTGTACTTTCAACACAATAAGTAAACCAAAAAACACACTTAAATACCTAAGAAACAGCAAAATTCAAAGTGCAAAATGGCACTATTAACAGTTGTTGAATAATCTAGTAGTGCTTACACTAACTGAACAGCTTTCTTGTTGCTTTAATATGTGTGTTTGTGGCTGCAGCTGCTGTGCAGCTTTAATTCATTCTACATGTTATGTTGTCCTCCTTGGTGATGTCTCATCCCACTGTTAATTCTATCACAAGTGGCAGATTATTTAATTTGTGTAGTTTAATATTGCTTGTTGTCATAGCTCTTTTTATTGTATTAATTATCTGGGTTTTGTCTCTTCTCTGGTTCATAGTGAGGCAACATATAGTTCTAATTGATAATCAGCTGTATGCACTGGCTGCTAAGTACCATCAAGAAAAGAAATATATTGTTAGTTTAGTTAACACAGGTCTTTGGTGCTATATACGTTGACATGTTGGTACACTTTATTTTGGAGTCCAAATGTTTTCTTTAATTTAGGTTATAGGTCTATCATATTACATCAGCTTTGTCTTTGTCTTCTCTTCACTTTTTACTTTCAGCTAAGTAATTTAACTTTTCTAAGTTTTAACCTGTGAGTGAGTAAAATTTCTTTACAGTGTTCTCGTCTCTCATCTCTAATCCCACTGTTGTTTACATGCTTGTCTATTCTGTTAGCCACCTTGGATTAGAAGTCGGCAATGGCCTGTCTGTCTCCCTCACACTCACCTGTTCACTCTTCTTTGATGTGTCAGATGTTTTGCTATTCCTCTGGCTCCTTTACTGATACTGGTACATGTAATTAATGCAGTTCTTTTGCTGTGTTGGAGTCGCGGCTTAATGATTTGGAAGTGCTGCTCTGCACTATGGAAACTCAATCATTAGCTGCTGTAAGTAGTCAGGCCCCAGTAATCAGTGCAGACCAACCAAATGTAGCTCCTGCTAGTCATCCCTTGGTACCTCCAGGAAGACTGGATGACTGTATGAAGTAAGCACAGCCCTGACTGTGAAACTGATACTGGTTCAAGCTTCTAACAGGTTCTCCCCACTCAGTTGAATCCAATTTGAAACTGGTCGAGGATAAGCGTAAACAGTGAGATTGCTGTTCACATTGGCAGTTTCTGTCCGTGTTGTGTGTACATTTGCAACGACAATTTGGACTCCATGGTTTTCTCTTGGCCCCTGCCAAATCTGACCACTGATGACATGTTCAGCTGCATATCATCATTCAACTGCTGGCTTTTGAGGTGGTGTTCAGTAAATGATGTGGGCTCTGTTGATAATTGGCCTACTTTCTGGGTGAAGACCAGATTGGGAGAGACGGCATCATCCCACTTTGGATGGAGCAGCGCTCATTTCTAGAAATCTGACTGAGTTCATTAATGAACCAAAACCATGACAACCCAGAGCTGACACCAGGAGGCAGAGCTGCAGTCCTTCATGTCCATGATCAGGATATGTCCTTTAATTCCCACATGAAACAATTTTCAAGGACTGCCTTTTTTTTTTTTTTACCTCCATAACACTGCAAAAATCAGTTACATCCTGTCTCAAAAAGATACAGAAAAAACAGTCTATGCATTTGTTACTTCCAGGCTGCATTATTGCAATTCCTTACTATCAGGCTGCCCCAATAAATTGCTAAAGACTCTTCTGCTGATCCAGAAAGCTGTAGCATGTGTTATGACAAAAACTATGAAAAGAGATCAGATTTCTCCTGCTCTGCATTATCTTCCTTGTAAAATCTGGAATAGAACTTCAAATCCTTCTCCTTAACCACAAAGCCCTCAGTAGTCTGGCAACATCATATCTTAAAGAGCTCCTAGTACCCTGTTACACTGTGTTACCAGTCTGCAGGTTTACATGTGGTTCAGGTTTTTGTGGTTTTCCATCTTTGCATGCAGTCTGCAGTCTTTGTGCTTTCTCTTCTCACAGGTTGCAACTGTTATTATTATTCATTTTCTCTCTCTCTCTCTCTCTCTCTCTCTCT